>JACCIZ010000434.1:0-65173 GCA_025506415.1 Flaveria robusta | reverse complement strand
CATACGTATAACAATCAACGCAATGTGTGATAGACGAAAATGATATCAAATCATGTTAACATGTTTTAGTAAATAAGATTTTTAGTATTTTAATCAAAATTGTGCAACTACGAAATTACGGCATCGAGTTATTCAAGAAAGCTTAACAAATACATGGAAAAGAATGTAGTTTTACAAAACATTAAACAATAGTAGCTCACTCTTGGATAGTTTGTTGCTTACAATAACAACCTCCGATTCCATGGAGTTTTTTATTTTTAAAGCCTTCTAAACACACTCATGAACTAATATAATCGAATCCAATGATTACAATCAGTGAAATGACACTATAAAATGACAACTGAAAACTAGTACTAACCGTTTATAAAGAAACACAAGCCGAACACGAAACCACACGAATGACCCTTAAAATCAATCAACTCATACCCAAAACTAATCAAGACCACTCCACAACATTATCAAACACTCTCGGCTTAAAAAGCCACTTATTTAAACCAAGTGATAACTTTCGATCTCCAAAATCATTTATTGAGCATCAAGGCAAGAAAGCAAGTTGTAAAGGACCAAAACACTATTGTATACACTCATGTACACTCGTATACACTCATATGTCATACGTATAACAATCAACGCAATGTGTGATAGACGAAAATGATATCAAATCATGTTAACATGTTTTAGTAAATAAGATTTTTTAGTATTTAAATCAAATTGGCAACTACGAATTACTGCATCGAGTTATTCAAAGAGCTTAACAAAATACATGGAAAAGAAGTAGTTTTACAAAAACATTAAACAATAGTAGCTCACGCTTGGATAGTTTTGTTGCTACAATAACAACCTCCGATTCCATGGAGTTTTTTATTTTTAAGCCTTCTAAACACACTCATGAACTAATATAATCGAATCCATGATTACAATCAGTGAAATGACACTATAAATGACAACTGAAAACTAGTACTAACCGTTATAAAGAAACACAAGCCGAACACGAAACCACACGAATGACCCTTAAAATCAATCAACTCATAACCAAAACTAATCAGACCTCCACAACCATTATCAAACACTCTCGGCTTAAAAAGCCACTTATTTAAACCAAGTGATAACTTTCTCTCCAAAATCATTTATTGAGCATCAAGGCAAGAAAGCAAGTTGTAAGGACCAAAACACTAATTGTATACACTCAACACTTATATACACTCATATTCATACGTATAACAATCAACGCAATGTGTGATAGACGAAAATGATATCAAATCATGTTAACATGTTTTAGTAATAAGATTTTTTGTATTTTAATCAAAATTGTTCAACTACGAATTACGGTATCATCGAGTTATTCAAGAAAGCTTAACAAAATACATGGAAAGAATGTAGTTTTACAAAAACATTAAACAATAGTAGCTCACGCTTGGATGGTTTTTGCTTACAATAACAACTTCCGATTCCATGGAGTTTGATTTTAAGCCTTCTAAACACACTCATGAACTAATATAATCGAATCCAATGATTACAATCAGTGAAATGACACTATAAATGACAACTGAAAACTAGTACTAACCGTTTATAAAGAAACACAAGCCGAACACGAAACCACACGAATGACCCTTAAAATCAATCAACTCATACCCAAAACTAATCAAGACCACTCCACAACCATTATCAAACACTCTCGGCTTAAAAAGCCACTTATTTAAACCAAGTGATAACTTTCGATCTCCAAAATCATTTATTGAGCATCAAGGCCAGAAAGCAAGTTGTAAAGGACCAAAACACTAATTGTATACACTCATGTACACTCTTATACACTCATATGTCATACGTATAACAATCAACGCAATTTGTGATAGACGAAAATGATATCAAATCATGTTAACATGTTTTAGTAAATAAGATTTTTTAGTATTTCAATCAAAATTGTTCAACTACGAATTACGGCATCGAGTTATTCAAGAAAGCTTAACAAAATACATGGAATAGAATGTAGTTTTACAAAAACATTAAACAATAGTAGCTCACGCTTGGATGGTTTGTTGCTTACAATAACAACTTCCGATTCCATGGAGATTTGATTTTTAAGCCTTCTAAACACACTCATGAACTAATATAATCGAATCCAATGATTACAATCAGTGAAATGACACTATAAATGACAACTGAAAACTAGTACTAACCGTTTATAAAGAAACACAACCGAACACGAAAACCACACAATGACCCTTAAATCATCACTCAATCACCCAAAACTAATCAAGACCACTCCACAACCATTATCAAACACTCTCGGCTTAAAAAGCCACTTATTTTAACCAAGTGATAACTTTCGATCTCCAAAATCTTTTATTGAGCATCAAGGCAAGAAAGTAAGTTGTAAAGGACCAAAACACTAATTGTATACACTCATGTACACTCGTATACACTCATATGTCATACGTATAACAATCAACGCAATGTGTGATGGACGAAAATGATATCAAATAATGGTAACATGTTTTAGCAAATAAGATTTTTTAGTATTTTAATCAAAATTGTGCAACTACGAATTACTGCATCGAGTTATTCAAGAAAGCTTAACAAAATACATGGAAAAGAATGTAGTTTTACTAAAACATTAAACAATAGTAGTTCACGCTTGGATGGTTTGTTGCTTACAATAACAAGCTCCGATTCCATGGGGTTTCGATTTTTAAGTCTTCTAAACACACTCATGAACTAATATAATCGAATCCAATGATTACAATCATTGAATTGACACTATAAATGACAACTGAAAACTTGTACTAATTGGTTATAAAGAAACACAAATCAAACATGAAACCACACGAATGACCCTTGAAATTAATGAACTCATGCCCAAAACTAATCAAGACCACTCCACAACCATTATCAAACACTCTCGGCTTAAAAAGCCACTTATTTAAACCAAGTGATAACTTTCAATCTCCAAAATCATTTATTGAGCATCAAGGCCAGAAAGCAAGTTGTAAAGAACCAAAACACTAATTTTATACACTCATATGACATACGTATAACAATCAACGCAATGTGTGATAGACGAAAATGATATCAAATCATGTTAACATGTTTTAGTAAATAATATTTTTTAGTATTTAATCAAAATTGTTCAACTACGAATTACGCATCGTCGAGTTATTCAGAAAGCTTAACAAAATACATGGAAAAGAATGTAGTTTTTTAAAAACATTAAACAATAGTAGCTCACGCTTGGATAGTTTGTTGCTTACAATAACAACCTCCGATTCCATGGATTTTTTATTTTTAAGCCTTCTAAACACACTCATGAACTAATATAATCGAATCCAATGATTACAATCAGTGAAATGACACTATAAATGACAACTGAAAACTAGTACTAACCGTTATAAAGAAACACAAGCAACGAACACGAAACCACACGAATGACCCTTAAAATCAATCAACTCATACCCAAAACTAATCAAGACCACTCCAAACCATTATCAACACTCTCGGCTTAAAAAGCCACTTATTTAAACCAAGTGATAACTTTCGATCTCCAAAATCATTTATTGAGCATCAAGGCAAGAAAGCAAGTTGTAAAGAACCAAAACACTAATTGTATACACTCATATACACTCGTATACACTCATATGTCATACGTATAACAATCAACGCAATGTGTGATAGACAAAATGATATCAAATCATGTTACATGTTTTAGTAAATAAGATTTTTAGTATTTTAATCAAAATTGTTCAACTACGAATTACGGCATCGAGTTATTCAAGAAAGCTTAACAAAATACATGGAAAAGAATGTAGTTTTACAAAAACATTAAACAATAGTAGCTCACGCTTGGATAGTTTGTTGCTTACAATAACAACCTCCGATTCCATGGATTTTTGATTTTTAAGCCTTCTAAACACACTCATGAACTAATATAATATCGAATCCAATGATTACAATCAGTGAAATGACACTATAATGACAACTGAAAACTAGTACTAACCTTTATAAAGAAACACAAGCCGAACACGAACCCACGAATGACCCTTAAAATCAATCAACTCATACCCAAACTAATCAAGACCACTCCACAACCATTATCAACACTCTCGGCTTAAAAAGCCACTTATTTAACCAAGTGATAACTTTCGATCTCCAAAATCATTTATTGAGCATCAAGGCCAGAAAGCAAGTTGTAAGAACCAAAACACTAATTTTTCATACACTCATATGACATACGTATAACAATCAACGCAATGTGTGATAGACGAAAATGATATCAAATCATGTTAACATGTTTTAGTAAATAAGATTTTTGTATTTTAATCAAAGTTCAACTACGAATTACGCATCGAGTTATTCAAGAAAGCTTAACAAAATACATGGAAAAGAATGTAGTTTTACAAAAACATTAAACAATAGTAGCTCACGCTTGGATAGTTTGTTGCTTACAATAACAACCTCCGATTCCATGGATTTTTTATTTTTAAGCCTTCTAAACACACTCATGAACTAATATAATCGAATCCAATGATTACAATCAGTGAAATGACACTATAAATGACAACTGAAAACTAGTACTAACCGTTTATAAAGAAACACAAGCCGAACACTAAACCACAAGAATGACCTTTAAAATCAATCAACTCATACCCAAAACTAATCAAGACCACTCCAAAACCATTATCAAACACTCTCAGCTTAAAAAGCCACTTATTTAAACCAAGTGATAACTTTCGATCTCCAAAATCATTTATTGAGCATCAAGGCAAGAAAGCAAGTTGTAAGGACCAAAACACTAATTGTATACACTCATGTACACTCGTATACACTCATATGTCATACGTATAACAATCAACGCAATGTGTGATAGACGAAAATGATATCAAATCATGTTAACATGTTTTAGTAAATAATTTTTTAGTATTTTAATCAAATTGTTCAACTACGAATTACGGCATCGAGTTATTCAAGAAAGCTTAACAAAATACATGGAAAGAATGTAGTTTTACAAAAACATTAAACAATAGTAGCTCACGCTTGGATAGTTTGTTGCTTACAATAACAACCTCCGATTCCATGGATTTTTGATTTTTAAGCCTTCTAACACACTCATGAACTAATATAATCGAATCCAATGATTACAATCAGTGAAATGACACTATAAATGACAACTGAAAACTAACTAACCGTTTATAATAAACACAAGCCGAACACGAAACCACACTAATGACCCTTAAAATCAATCAACTCATACCCAAACTAATCAAGACCACTCCACACCATTATCAAACACTCTCAGCTTAAAAAGCCACTTATTTAAACCAAGTGATAACTTTCGATCTCCAAAATCATTTATTGAGCATCAAGGCAAAAAGCAAGTTGTAAAGAACCAAAACACTAATTTTATACACTCATATGACATACGTATAACAATCAACGCAATGTGTGATAGACGAAAATGATATCAAATCATGTTAACATGTTTTAGTAAATAAGATTTTTAGTATTTTAATCAAAATTGTTCAACTACGAATTACGCATCGAGTTATTCAAGAAGCTTAACAAAATACATGGAAAAATGTAGTTTTACAAAAAATTAAACAATAGTAGCTCACGCTTGGATAGTTTGTTTGCTTACAATAACAACCTCCGATTCCATGGATTTTTTATTTTTAAGCCTTCTAAACACACTCATGAACTAATATAATCGAATCCAATGATTACAATCAGTGAAATGACACTATAAATGACAACTGAAAACTAGTACTAACCGTTTATAAAGAAACACAAGCCGAACACGAACCACACGAATGACCCTTAAAATCAATCAACTCATACCCAAAACTAATCAAGACCACTCCACACCATTATCAAACACTCTCGGCTTAAAAAGCCACTTATTTAAACCAGTGATAACTTTCGATCTCCAAAATCATTTATTGAGCATCAAGGCAAGAAGCAAGTTGTAAGGACCAAAACACTAATTGTATACACTCATACACTCGTATACACTCATATGTCATACGTATAACAATCAACGCAATGTGTGATAGACGAAAATGATATCAAATCATGTTAACATGTTTTAGTAAATAAGATTTTTTAGTATTTTAATCAAAATTGTTCAACTACGAATTACGGCATCGAGTTATTCAAGAAAGCTTAACAAAATACATGAAAAGAATGTAGTTTTACAAAAACATTAAACAATAGTAGCTCACGCTTGGATAGTTTGTTGCTTACAATAACACCTCCGATTCCATGGATTTTTTGATTTTTAAGCCTTCTAAACACACTCATGAACTATATATCGAATCCAATGATTACAATCAGTGAAATGACACTATAATGACAACTGAAAACTAGTACTAACCGTTTAAAAGAAAACAAGCCGAACAGAAACCAACGAATGACCCTTAAAATCAATCAACTCATACCCAAAACTAATCAAGACCACTCCACAACCATTATCAAACACTCTCGCTTAAAAAGCCACTTATTTTAACCAAGTGATAACTTTTTCGATCTCCAAAATCATTTATTGAGCATCAAGGCCAGAAAGCAAGTTGTAAAGAACCAAAACACTAATTTATACACTCATATTAACATACGTATAAACATCAACGCAATGTGTGATAGACGAAAATGATATCAAATCATGTTAACATGTTTAGTAAATAAGATTTTTAGTATTTAATCAAAATTGTTCAACTACGAATTACGGCATCGAGTTATTCAAGAAAGCTTAACAAAATACATGAAAAGAATGTAGTTTTACAAAAACATTAAACAATAGTAGCTCACGCTTGGATAGTTTGTTGCTTACAATAACACCTCCGATTCCATGAGTTTTTATTTTTTCCTTCTAAACACACTCATGAACTAATATAATCGAATCCAATGATTACAATCAGTGAAATGACACTATAAATGACAACTGAAAACTAGTACTAACCGTTTATAAAGAAAACAAGCCGAACACGAAACCACACGAATGACCCTTAAAATCAATCAACTCATACCCAAACTAATCAAGACCACTCCACAACCATTATCAAACACTCTCGGCTTAAAAAGCCACTTATTTAAACCAAGTGATAACTTTCGATCTCCAAATCATTTATTGAGCATCAAGGCCAGAAAGCAAGTTGTAAAGGACCAAAACACTAATTGTATACACTCGTATACACTCATATGTCATACGTATACAATCAACGCAATGTGTGATAGACGAAAATGATATCAAATCATGTTAACATGTTTTAGTAAATAAGATTTTTTAGTATTTTAATCAAAATTGTGCAACTACGAATTACTGCATCGAGTTATTCAAGAAAGCTTAACAAATACATGGAAAGAATGTAGTTTTACAAAAACATTAAACAATAGTAGTTCACGCTTGGATGTTTGTTGCTTACAATAACAACCTCCGATTCCATGGAGTTTTGATTTTAAGCCTTCTAAACACACTCATGAACTAATATAATCGAATCCAATGATTACAATCAGTGAAATGACACTATAAATGACAACTGAAAACTAGTACTAACCGTTTATAAAAAACACAAGCCGAACACGAAACCACACGAATGACCCTTAAAATCAATCAACTCATACCCAAACTAATCAAGACCACTCCAGACCATTATCAAACACTCTCGGCTTAAAAAGCCACTTATTTAAACCAAGTGATAACTTTCGATCTCCAAAATCATTTATTGAGCATCAAGGCAAGAAAGCAAGTTGTAAAGGACCAAAACACTAATTGTATACACTCATGTACACTCGTATACACTCATATGTCATACGTATAACAATCAACGCAATGTGTGATAGACGAAAATGATATCAAATCATGTTAACATGTTTTAGTAATAAGATTTTTAGTATTTTAATCAAAATTGTTCAACTACGAATTACGGCATCGAGTTATTCAAGAAAGCTTAACAAAATACATGAAAAAGAATGTATTTTACAAAAACATTAAACAATAGTAGCTCACGCTTGGATAGTTTGTTGCTTACAATAACAACCTCCGATTCCATGGATTTTTGATTTTTAAGCCTTCTAAACACTCATGAACTAATATAATCGAATCCAATGATTACAATCATGAAATGACACTATAAATGACAACTGAAAACTAGTACTAATCGTTTATAAAGAAACACAAGCCGAACACGAACCACACGAATGACCCTTAAAATCAATCAACTCATACCCAAAACTAATCAAGACCACTCCACAACCATTATCAACACTCTCGGCTTAAAACCACTTATTTTAAACCAAGTGATAACTTTCGATCTCCAAAATCATTTATTGAGCATCAAGGCCAGAAAGCAAGTTGTAAAGAACCAAAACACTAATTTTATACACTCATATGACTACGTATAACAATCAACGCAATGTGTGATAGACGAAAATGATATCAAATCATGTTAACATGTTTTAGTAAATAAGATTTTTAGTATTTTAATCACAAATTGTTCAACTACGAATTACGGCATCGGGTTATTCAAGAAAGCTTAACAAAATACATGGAAAAGATGTAGTTTTACAAAACATTAAACAATAGTAGCTCACGCTTGGATAGTTTGTTGCTTACAATAACAACCTCCGATTCCATGGATTTTTTATTTTTAGCCTTCTAAACACACTCATGAACTAATATAATCGAATCCAATGATTACAATCAGTGAAATGACACTATAAATGACAACTGAAAACTAGTACTAACCGTTTATAAAGAAACACAAGCCGAACACGAAACCACAGAATGACCCTTAAAATCAATCAACTCATACCCAAAACTAATCAAGACCACTCCACAACCATTATCAAACACTCTCGCTTAAAAAGCCACTTATTTAAACCAAGTGATAACTTTCGATCTCCAAAATCATTTATTGAGCATCAAGGCAAGAAATAAGTTGTAAAGACCAAAACACTAATTGTATACACTCATGTACACTCGTATACACTCATATGTCATAACGTAACAATCAACGCAATGTGTGATAGACAAAATGATATCAAATCATGTTAACATGTTTTAGTAAATAAGATTTTTAGTATTTTAATCAAAATTGTTCAACTACGAATTACGGCATCGAGTTATTCAAGAAAGCTAACAAAATACATGGAAAAGAATGTAGTTTTACAAAACATTAAACAATAGTAGCTCACGCTTGGATAGTTTGTTGCTTACAATAACAACCTCCGATTCCATGGATTTTTATTTTTAAGCCTTCTAAACACACTCATGAACTAATATAATCGAATCCAATGATTACAATCAGTGAAATGACACTATAAATGACAACTGAAAACTAGTACTAACGTTTATAAAGAAACACAAGCCGAACACGAAACCACACTAATGACCCTTAAATCAATCAACTCATACCCAAAACTAATCAAGACCACTCCACAACCATTATCAAACACTCTCGGCTTAAAAGCCACTTATTTTAACCAAGTGATAACTTTCGATCTCCAAAATCATTTATTGAGCATCAAGGCCAGAAAGCAAGTTGTAAAGAACCAAAACACTAATTTTATATACACTCTATGACATACGTATAACAATCAACGCAATGTGTGATAGACGAAAATGATATCAAATCATGTTAACATGTTTTAGTAAATAAGATTTTTAGTATTTTAATCAAAATTGTTCAACTACGAATTACGGCATCAGGTTATTCAAGAAAGCTTAACAAAATACATGGAAAAGAATGTAGTTTTACAAAAACATTAAACAATAGTAGCTCACGCTTGGATAGTTTGTTGCTTACAATAACAACCTCCGATTCCATGGATTTTTTATTTTTAAGCCTTCTAAACACACTCATGAACTAATATAATCGAATCCATGATTACAATCAGTGAAATGACACTATAAATGACAACTGAAAACTAGTACTAACCGTTTATAAAGAAACCAAGCCGAACACGAAACCACATGAATGACCCTTAAAATCAATCAACTCATACCCAAAACTAATCAAGACCACTCCAGAACCATTATCAAACACTCTCAGCTTAAAAAGCCACTTATTTAAACCAAGTGATAACTTTCCATCTCCAAAATCATTTATTGAGCATCAAGGCCAGAAAGCAAGTTGTAAAGGACCAAAACACTAATTGTATACACTCATATACACTCATATGTCATACGTATATCAATCAACGCAATGTGTGATAGACAAAAATGATTTCAAATCTTGTTAACATGTTTTAGTAAATAAGATTTTTTTAGTATTTTAATCAAAATTGTGCAACTACGAATTACTGAATCAAGTTATTCAAGAAAGCTTAACAAAATACATGGAAAAGAATGTAGTTTTTACTAAAACATTAAACATAGTAGCTCACGCTTGGATGTTTGTTGCTTACAATAACAACCTCCGATTCCATGGGTTTCGATTTTAAGCCTTCTAACACACTCATGAACTAATATAATCGAATCCAATGATTACAATCATGAAATGACACTATAAATGACAACTGAAACTAGTACTAACCGTTTATAAAGAACACAAGCCGAACACGAAACCACACGAATGACCCTTAAAATCAATCAACTCATACCCAAAACTAATCAAGACCACTCCAAACCATTATCAAACACTCTCAGCTTAAAAAGCCACTTATTTAAACCAAGTGATAACTTTCCATCTCCAAATCATTTATTGAGCATCAAGGCAAGAAAGCAAGTTGTAAAGGACCAAACACTAATTGTATACACTCATGTACACTCGTATACACTCATATGTCATACGTATAACAATCAACGCATGTGTGATAGACGAAAATGATATCAAATCATGTTAACATGTTTTAGTAAATAAGATTTTTTAGTATTTAAATCAAAATTGTTCAACTACGAATTACGGCATCGAGTTATTCAAGAAAGCTTAAAAAATACATGGAAAAGAATGTAGTTTTACAAAACATTAACAATAGTAGCTCACGCTTGGATAGTTTGTTGCTTACAATAACAACCTCCGATTCCATGGATTTTTGATTTTTAAGCCTTCTAAAACACTCATGAACTAATATAATCGAATCCAATGATTACAATCAGTGAAATGACACTATAAATGACAACTGAAAACTAGTACTAACCGTTTATAAAGAAACACAAGCCGAACAGAAACCACACTAATGACCCTTAAAATCAATCAACTCATACCCAAAACTAATCAAGACCACTCCACAACCATTATCAAACTCTCGGCTTAAAAGCCACTTATTTTAACCAAGTGATAACTTTCGATCTCCAAATCATTTATTGAGCATCAAGGCCAGAAAGCAAGTTCTAAAGAACCAAAACACTAATTTTATACACTCATATGACATACGTATAACAATCAACGCAATGTGTGATAGACGAAATGATATCAAATCATGTTAACATGTTTTAGTAAATAAGATTTTTAGTATTTTAATCAAAATTGTTCAACTACGAATTACGGCATCGGTTTATTCAAGAAAGCTTAACAAAATACATGGAAAAGAATGTAGTTTTACAAAACATTAAACAATAGTAGCTCACGCTTGGATAGTTTGTTGCTTACAATACAACCCGAACCTCCGATGGGATTTTTTATTTTTAAGCCTTCTAACACACTCATGAACTAATATAATCGAATCCATGATTACAATCAGTGAAATGACACAATAAATGACAACTGAAAACTAGTACTAACCGTTTATAAAAGAACACAAGCCGAACACGAAACCACATGAATGACCCTTAAAATCAATCAACTCATACCCAAAACTAATCAAGACCACTCCACAACCATTATCAACACTCTCAGCTTAAAAGCCACTTATTTAAACCAAGTGATAACTTTCCATCTCCAAAATCATTTATTGAGCATCAAGGCAAGAAGTAAGTTGTAAAGGACCAAAACACTAATTGTATACACTCATGTACACTCGTATACACTCATATGTCATACGTATAATCAACGCAATGTGTGATAGACGAAAATGATATCAAATCATGTAACATGTTTTAGTAAATAAGATTTTTAGTATTTTAATCAAAATTTTCAACTACGAATTACGGCATCGAGTTATTCAAGAAAGCTTAACAAAATACATGGAAAAGAATGTATTTTACAAAAACATTAAACAATAGTCTCACGCTTGGATAGTTTGTTGCTTACAATAACAACCTCCGATTCCATGGATTTTGATTTTTAAGCCTTCTAAACACACTCATGAACTAATATAATCGAATCCAATGATTACAATCAGTGAAATGACAATAAATGACAACTGAAAACTAGTACTAACCGTTTATAAAGAAACACAAGCCGAACACGAAACCACTGAATGACCCTTAAAATCAATCAACTCATACCCAAAACTAATCAAGACCACTCCACAACATTATCAAACACTCTCAGCTTAAAAAGCCACTTATTTAAACCAAGTGATAACTTTCGATCTCCAAAATCATTTATTGAGCATCAAGGCAAGAAGTAAGTTGTAAAGGACCAAACACTAATTGTATACACTCATGTACACTCGTATACACTCATATGTCATACGTATAACAATCAACGCAATGTGTGATAGACGAAAATGATATCAAATCATGTTAACATGTTTTAGTAAATAAGATTTTTAGTATTTTAATCAAAATTGTTCAACTACGATTACTGCATCGAGTTATTCAAGAAAGCTTAACAAAATACATGGAAAAGAATGTAGTTTTACAAAAACATTAAACAATAGTAGCTCACGCTTGGATAGTTTGTTGCTTACAATAACAACCTCCGATTCCATGGATTTTTGATTTTTAAGCTTCTAAACACACTCATGAACTAATATAATCGAATCCAATGATTACAATCATGAAATGACACTATAAATGACAACTGAAAACTAGTACTAACCGTTTATAAAGAAACACAAGCCGAACACGAACCACACTATGACCCTTAAAATCAATCAACTCATACCCAAAACTAATCAAGACCACTCCACAACCATTATCAACACTCTCGGCTTAAAAAGCCACTTATTTTAACCAAGTGATAACTTTCGATCTCCAAAATCATTTATTGAGCATCAAGGCCAGAAAGCAAGTTGTAAAGAACCAAAACACTAATTTTTATACACTCATATGACATACGTATAACAATCAACGCAATGTGTGATAGACGAAAATGATATCAAATCATGTTAACATGTTTTAGTAAATAAGATTTTTAGTATTTTAATCAAATTGTTCAACTACGAATTACGGCATCGGGTTATTCAAGAAAGCTTAACAAAATACATGGAAAGAATGTAGTTTTACAAAAACATTAAACATAGTAGCTCACGCTTGGATAGTTTGTTGCTTACAATAACAACCTCCGATTCCATGGATTTTTTATTTTTAAGCCTTCTAACACACTCATGAACTAATATAATCGAATCCAATGATTACAATCAGTGAAATGACACTATAAATGACAACTGAAAACTAGTACTAACCGTTTATAAAGAAACACAAGCCGAACACGAAACCACACGAATGACCCTTAAAATCAATCAACTCATACCCAAAACTAATCAAGACCACTCCAGAACCTTTATCAAACTTTCAGCTTAAAAAGCCACTTATTTAAACCAAGTGATAACTTTCCATCTCCAAATCATTTATTGAGCATCAAGGCAAGAAAGTAAGTTGTAAAGGACCAAAACTAATTGTATACACTCATGTACACTCGTATACACTCATAGTCATACGTATAACAATCAACGCAATGTGTGATAGACGAAAATGATATCAAATCATGTTAACATGTTTAGTAAATAAGATTTTTTAGTAATTTAATCAAAATTGTTCAACTACGAATTACGGCATCGAGTTATTCAAAAAGCTTAACAAAATACATGGAACAGAGTAGCTCACGCTGGATAGTTTGTTGCTTACAATAACAACCTCCGATTCCATGGATTTTTTTTTTAAGCCTTCTAAACACACTCATGAACTAATATAATCGAATCCAATGATTACAATCAGTGAATGACACTATAAATGACAACTGAAAACTAGTACTAATTGTTTATAAAGAAACACAAGCCGAACACGCAACCACACTAATGACCCTTAAAATCAATCAACTCATACCCAAACAATCAAGACCACTCCACAACCATTATCAAACACTCTCGCTTAAAAAGCCACTTATTTTAACCAAGTGATAACTTTCGATCTCCAAAATCATTTATTGAGCATCAAGGCCAGAAAGCAAGTTCTAAAGAACCAAACACTAATTTTATACACTCATATGACATACGTATAACAATCAACGCAATGTGTGATAGACGAAAATGATATCAAATCATGTTAACATGTTTTAGTAAATAAGATTTTTAGTATTTTAATCAAAATTGTTCAACTACGAATTACGGCATCGAGTTATTCAAGAAAGCTTAACAAAATACATGGAAAAGAATGTAGTTTTATAAAACATTAAACAATAGTAGCTCACGCTTGGATAGTTTGTTGCTTACAATAACAACCTCCGATTCCATGGATTTTTTATTTTTAAGCCTTCTAAACACACTCATGAACTAATATCGAATCCAATGATTACAATCAGTGAAATGACACATAAATGACAACTGAAAACTAGTACTAACCGTTTATAAAGAAACACAAGCCGAACACGAAACCACATGAATGACCTTAAAATCAATCAACTCATACCCAAAACTAATCAAGACCACTCCAGAACCATTATCAAACACTTCAGCTTAAAAAGCCTTATTTAAACAAGTGATAACTTTCCATCTCCAAAATCATTTATTGAGCATCAAGGCAAGAAAGTAAGTTGTAAAGGACCACACTAATTGTATACACTCATGTACACTCGTATACACTCATATGTCATACGTATAACAATCAACGCAATGTGTGATAGACGAAAATGATATCAAATCATGTTAACATGTTTTAGTAAATAAGATTTTTTAGTAATTTAATCAAAATTGTTCAACTACGAATTACGGCATCGAGTTATTCAAAAAGCTTAACAAATACATGGAAAAGAATGTAGTTTTACAAAAACATTAAACAATAGTAGCTCACGCTTGGATAGTTTGTTGCTTACAATAACAACCTCCGATTCCATGGATTTTTGATTTTTAAGCCTTCTAAACACACTCATGAACTAATATAATCGAATCCAATGATTACAATCAGTGAAATGACACTATAAATGACAACTGAAACTAGTACTAATCGTTTATAAAGAAACACAAGCCGAACACGCAACCACACTAATGACCTTTAAAATCAATCAACTCATACCCAAAACTAATCAAGACCACTCCACAACCATTATCAAACACTCTCGGCTTAAAAAGCCACTTATTTTAACCAAGTGATAACTTTCGATCTCCAAATCATTTATTGAGCATCAAGGCCAGAAAGCAAGTTCTAAAGAACCAAAACACTAATTTTATACACTCATATGACATACGTATAACAATCAACGCAATGTGTGATAGACGAAAATGATATCAAATCATGTTAACATGTTTTAGTAAATAAGATTTTTAGTATTTTAATCAAAATTGTTCAACTACGAATTACGGCATCGAGTTATTCAAGAAAGCTTAACAAAATACATGGAAAGAATGTAGTTTTAAAAAACATTAAACAATAGTAGCTCACGCTTGGATAGTTTGTTGCTTACAATAACAACCTCCGATTCCATGGATTTTTTATTTTTAAGCCTTCTAAACACACTCATGAACTAATATAATCGAATCCAATGATTACAATCAGTGAAATGACACAATAAATGACAACTGAAAACTAGTACTAACCGTTTATAAAGAAACACAAGCCGAACACGAAACCACATGAATGACCCTTAAAATCAATCAACTCATACCCAAACTAATCAAGACCACTCCAGAACCATTATCAAACACTTTCAGCTTAAAAAGCCACTTATTTAAACCAAGTGATAACTTTCCATCTCCAAAATCATTTATTGAGCATCAAGGCAAGAAAGTAAGTTGTAAAGGACCAAAACACTAATTGTATACACTCATGTACACTCGTATACACTCATATGTCATACGTATAACAATCAACGCAATGTGTGATAGACGAAAATGATATCAAATCATGTTAACATGTTTTAGTAAATAAGATTTTTTAGTAATTTAATCAAAATTGTTCAACTGCGAATTACGGTATCGAGTTATTCAAAAAGCTTAACAAATACATGGAAAAGAATGTAGTTTTACAAAAACATTAAACAATAGTAGCTCACGCTTGGATAGTTTGTTGCTTACAATAACAACCTCCGATTCCATGGATTTTTGATTTTTAAGCCTTCTAAACACACTCATGAACTAATATAATCGAATCCAATGATTACAATCAGTGAAATGACACTATAAATGACAACTGAAAACTAGTACTAATCGTTTATAAAGAAACACAAGCCGAACACGAAACCACACTAATGACCCTTAAAATCAATCAACTCATACCCAAAACTAATCAAGACCACTCCACAACCATTATCAAACACTCTCGGCTTAAAAAGCCACTTATTTTAACCAAGTGATAACTTTCGATCTCCAAAATCATTTATTGAGCATCAAGGCCAGAAAGCAAGTTCTAAAGAACCAAAACACTAATTTTATACACTCATATGACATACGTATAACAATCAACGCAATGTGTGATAGACGAAAATGATATCAAATCATGTTAACATGTTTTAGTAAATAAGATTTTTAGTATTTTAATCAAAATTGTTCAACTACGAATTACGGCATCGGGTTATTCAAGAAAGCTTAGCAAAATACATGGAAAAGAATGTAGTTTTACAAAAACATTAAACAATAGTAGCTCACGCTTGGATAGTTTGTTGCTTACAATAACAACCTCCGATTCCATGGATTTAAGCCTTCTAAACACACTCATGAACTAATATAATCGAATCCAATGATTACAATCAGTGAAATGACACTATAAATGACAACTGAAAACTAGTACTAATCGTTTATAAAGAAACACAAGCCGAACACGCAACCACACTAATGACCCTTAAAATCAATCAACTCATACCCAAAACTAATCAAGACCACTCCACAACCATTATCAAACACTCTCGGCTTAAAAAGCCACTTATTTAACCAAGTGATAACTTTCGATCTCCAAAATCATTTATTGAGCATCAAGGCCAGAAAGCAAGTTGTAAAGAACCAAAACACTAATTTTTATACACTCATATGACATACGTATAACAATCAACGCAATGTGTGATAGACGAAAATGATATCAAATCATGTTAACATGTTTTAGTAAATAAGATTTTTAGTATTTTAATCAAATTGTTCAACTACGAATTACGGCATCGAGTTATTCAAGAAAGCTTAACAAAATACATGGAAAAGAATGTAGTTTTACAAAAACATTAAACAATAGTAGCTCACGCTTGGATAGTTTGTTGCTTACAATAACAACCTCCGATTCCATGGATTTTTATTTTTAAGCCTTCTAAACACACTCATGAACTAATATAATCGAATCCAATGATTACAATCAGTGAAATGACACAATAAATGACAACTGAAAACTAGTACTACCGTTTATAAAGAAACACAAGCCGAACACGAAACCACTGAATGACCCTTAAAATCAATCAACTCATACCCAAAACTAATCAAGACCACTCCAGAACCATTATCAAACACTTCAGCTTAAAAAGCCACTTATTTAAACCAAGTGATAACTTTCCATCTCCAAAATCATTTATTGAGCATCAAGGCAAGAAAGTAAGTTGTAAAGGACCAAAACACTAATTGTATACACTCATGTACACTCGTATACACTCATATGTCATACGTATAACAATCAACGCAATGTGTGATAGACGAAAATGATATCAAATCATGTTAACATGTTTTAGTAAATAAGATTTTTTAGTAATTTAATCAAATTGTTCAACTACGAATTACGGCATCGAGTTATTCAAAAAGCTTAACAAAATACATGGAAAAGAATGTAGTTTTACAAAAACATTAAACAATAGTAGCTCACGCTTGGATAGTTTGTTGCTTACAATAACAACCTCCGATTCCATGGATTTTTGATTTTTAAGCCTTCTAAACACACTCATGAACTAATATAATCGAATCCAATGATTACAATCAGTGAAATGACACTATAAATGACAACTGAAAACTAGTACTAATCGTTTATAAAGAAACACAAGCCGAACACGAAACCACACTAATGACCCTTAAAATCAATCAACTCATACCCAAAACTAATCAAGACCACTCCACAACCATTATCAAACACTCTCGGCTTAAAAAGCCACTTATTTTAACCAAGTGATAACTTTCGATCTCCAAAATCATTTATTGAGCATCAAGGCCAGAAAGCAAGTTCTAAAGAACCAAAACACTAATTTTATACACTCATATGACATACGTATAACAATCAACGCAATGTGTGATAGACGAAAATGATATCAAATCATGTTAACATGTTTTAGTAAATAAGATTTTTAGTATTTTAATCAAAATTGTTCAACTACGAATTACGGCATCGGGTTATTCAAGAAAGCTTAACAAAATACATGGAAAAGAATGTAGTTTTACAAAAACATTAAACAATAGTAGCTCACGCTTGGATAGTTTGTTGCTTACAATAACAACCTCCGATTCCATGGATTTAAGCCTTCTAAACACACTCATGAACTAATATAATCGAATCCAATGATTACAATCAGTGAAATGACACTATAAATGACAACTGAAAACTAGTACTAACGTTTATAAAGAAACACAAGCCGAACACGAAACCACACTAATGACCCTTAAAATCAATCAACTCATACCCAAAACTAATCAAGACCACTCCACAACCATTATCAAACACTCTCGCTTAAAAAGCCACTTATTTTAACCAAGTGATAACTTTCGATCTCCAAAATCATTTATTGAGCATCAAGGCCAGAAAGCAAGTTCTAAAGAACCAAAACACTAATTTTATACACTCATATGACATACGTATAACAATCAACGCAATGTGTGATAGACGAAAATGATATCAAATCATGTTAACATGTTTTAGTAAATAAGATTTTTAGTATTTTAATCAAAATTGTTCAACTACGAATTACGGCATCGAGTTATTCAAGAAAGCTTAACAAAATACATGGAAAAGAATGTAGTTTTATAAAAACGTTAAACAATAGTAGCTCACGCTTGGATAGTTTGTTGCTTACAATAACAACCTCCGATTCCATGGATTTTTATTTTTAAGCCTTCTAAACACACTCATGAACTAATATAATCGAATCCAATGATTACAATCAGTGAAATGACACTATAAATGACAACTGAAAACTAGTACTAACCGTTTATAAGAAACACAAGCCGAACACGAAACCACATGAATGACCCTTAAAATCAATCAACTCATACCCAAAACTAATCAAGACCACTCCACAACCATTATCAAACACTCTCAGCTTAAAAAGCCACTTATTTAAACCAAGTGATAACTTTCATCTCCAAAATCATTTATTGAGCATCAAGGCAAGAAAGTAAGTTGTAAAGGACCAAACACTAATTGTATACACTCATGTACACTCGTATACACTCATATGTCATACGTATAACAATCAACGCAATGTGTGATAGACGAAAATGATATCAAATCATGTTAACATGTTTTAGTAAATAAGATTTTTTAGTAATTTAATCAAAATTGTTCAACTACGAATTACGGCATCGAGTTATTCAAGAAAGCTTAACAAAATACATGGAAAAGAATGTAGTTTTACAAAAACATTAAACAATAGTAGCTCACGCTTGGATAGTTTGTTGCTTACAATAACAACCTCCGATTCCATGGATTTTTGATTTTTAAGCCTTCTAAACACACTCATGAACTAATATAATCGAATCCAATGATTACAATCAGTGAAATGACACTATAAATGACAACTGAAAACTAGTACTAACCGTTTATAAAGAAACACAAGCCGAACACGAAACCACACTAATGACCCTTAAAATCAATCAACTCATACCCAAAACTAATCAAGACCACTCCACAACCATTATCAAACACTCTCGGCTTAAAAAGCCACTTATTTTAACCAAGTGATAACTTTCGATCTCCAAAATCATTTATTGAGCATCAAGGCCAGAAAGCAAGTTGTAAAGAACCAAAACACTAATTTTATACACTCATATGACATACGTATAACAATCAACGCAATGTGTGATAGACGAAAATGATATCAAATCATGTTAACATGTTTTAGTAAATAAGATTTTTAGTATTTTAATCAAAATTGTTCAACTACGAATTACGGCATCGAGTTATTCAAGAAAGCTTAACAAAATACATGGAAAAGAATGTAGTTTTACAAAAACATTAAACAATAGTAGCTCACGCTTGGATAGTTTGTTGCTTACAATAACAACCTCCGATTCCATGGATTTTTTATTTTTAAGCCTTCTAAACACACTCATGAACTAATATAATCGAATCCAATGATTACAATCAGTGAAATGACACTATAAATGACAACTGAAAACTAGTACTAACCGTTTATAAAGAAACACAAGCCGAACACGAAACCACACGAATGACCCTTAAAATCAATCAACTCATACCCAAAACTAATCAAGACCACTCCAGAACCATTATCAAACACTCTCAGCTTAAAAAGCCACTTATTTAAACCAAGTGATAACTTTCCATCTCCAAAATCATTTATTGAGCATCAAGGCAAGAAAGTAAGTTGTAAAGGACCAAAACACTAATTGTATACACTCATGTACACTCGTATACACTCATATGTCATACGTATAACAATCAACGCAATGTGTGATAGACGAAAATGATATCAAATCATGTTAACATGTTTTAGTAAATAAGATTTTTTAGTAATTTAATCAAAATTGTTCAACTACGAATTACGGCATCGAGTTATTCAAAAAGCTTAACAAAATACATGGAAAAGAATGTAGTTTTACAAAAACATTAAACAATAGTAGCTCACGCTTGGATAGTTTGTTGCTTACAATAACAACCTCCGATTCCATGGATTTAAGCCTTCTAAACACACTCATGAACTAATATAATCGAATCCAATGATTACAATCAGTGAAATGACACTATAAATGACAACTGAAAACTAGTACTAATCGTTTATAAAGAAACACAAGCCGAACACGCAACCACACTAATGACCCTTAAAATCAATCAACTCATACCCAAAACTAATCAAGACCACTCCACAACCATTATCAAACACTCTCGGCTTAAAAAGCCACTTATTTTAACCAAGTGATAACTTTCGATCTCCAAAATCATTTATTGAGCATCAAGGCCAGAAAGCAAGTTCTAAAGAACCAAAACACTAATTTTATACACTCATATGACATACGTATAACAATCAACGCAATGTGTTATAGACGAAAATGATATCAAATCATGGTAACATGTTTTAGTAAATAAGATTTTTAGTATTTTAATCAACATTGTACAACTACGAATTACGGCATCGAGTTATTCAAGAAAGCTTAAAAAAATACATGGAAAAGAATGTAGTTTTAAAAACATTAAACAATAGTAGCTCACGCTTGAATAGTTTGTTGCTTACAATAACAACCTCCGATTCCATAGAGTTTTGATTTTTAAGCCTTCTAAACACACTCATGAACTAATATAATCGAATCCAACGATTACAATCAGTGAAATAACACTGTAAATGACAACTGAAAACTAGTACTAACCGTTTATAAAGAAACACAAGCCGAACACGAAACCACATGAATGACCCTTAAAATCAATCAACTCATACCCAAAACTAATCAAGACCACTCCAGAACCATTATCAAACACTTCAGCTTAAAAAGCCACTTATTTAAACCAAGTGATAACTTTCCATCTCCAAAATCATTTATTGAGCATCAAGGCAAGAAAGTAAGTTGTAAAGGACCAAAACACTAATTGTATACACTCATGTACACTCGTATACACTCATATGTCATACGTATAACAATCAACGCAATGTGTGATAGACGAAAATGATATCAAATCATGTTAACATGTTTTAGTAAATAAGATTTTTTAGTAATTTAATCAAATTGTTCAAACGAATTACGGCATCGAGTTATTCAAAAAGCTTAACAAAATACATGGAAAAGAATGTAGTTTTACAAAAACATTAAACAATAGTAGCTCACGCTTGGATAGTTTGTTGCTTACAATAACAACCTCCGATTCCATGGATTTTTGATTTTTAAGCCTTCTAAACACACTCATGAACTAATATAATCGAATCCAATGATTACAATCAGTGAAATGACACTATAAATGACAACTGAAAACTAGTACTAATCGTTTATAAAGAAACACAAGCCGAACACGAAACCACACTAATGACCCTTAAAATCAATCAACTCATACCCAAAACTAATCAAGACCACTCCACAACCATTATCAAACACTCTCGGCTTAAAAAGCCACTTATTTTAACCAAGTGATAACTTTCGATCTCCAAAATCATTTATTGAGCATCAAGGCCAGAAAGCAAGTTCTAAAGAACCAAAACACTAATTTATACACTCATATGACATACGTATAACAATCAACGCAATGTGTGATAGACGAAAATGATATCAAATCATGTTAACATGTTTTAGTAAATAAGATTTTTAGTATTTAATCAAAATTGTTCAACTACGAATTACGGCATCGAGTTATTCAAGAAAGCTTAACAAAATACATGGAAAAGAATGTAGTTTACAAAAACATTAAACAATAGTAGCTCACGCTTGGATAGTTTGTTGCTTACAATAACAACCTCCGATTCCATGGATTTTTTATTTTTAAGCCTTCTAAACACACTCATGAACTAATATAATCGAATCCAATGATTACAATCAGTGAAATGACACAATAAATGACAACTGAAAACTAGTACTAACCGTTTATAAAGAAACACAAGCCGAACACGAAACCACATGAATGACCCTTAAAATCAATCAACTCATACCCAAAACTAATCAAGACCACTCCAGAACCATTATCAAACACTCTCAGCTTAAAAAGCCACTTATTTAAACCAAGTGATAACTTTCCATCTCCAAAATCATTTATTGAGCATCAAGGCAAGAAAGTAAGTTGTAAAGGACCAAAACACTAATTGTATACACTCATGTACACTCGTATACACTCATATGTCATACGTATAACAATCAACGCAATGTGTGATAGACGAAAATGATATCAAATCATGTTAACATGTTTTAGTAAATAAGATTTTTTAGTAATTTAATCAAAATTGTTCAACTACGAATTACGCATCGAGTTATTCAAAAAGCTTAACAAAATACATGGAAAAGAATGTAGTTTTACAAAAACATTAAACAATAGTAGCTCACGCTTGGATAGTTTGTTGCTTACAATAACAACCTCCGATTCCATGGATTTTTGATTTTTAAGCCTTCTAAACACACTCATGAACTAATATAATCGAATCCAATGATTACAATCAGTGAAATGACACTATAAATGACAACTGAAAACTAGTACTAACCGTTTATAAAGAAACACAAGCCGAACACGAAACCACACTAATGACCCTTAAAATCAATCAACTCATACCCAAAACTAATCAAGACCACTCCACAACCATTATCAAACACTCTCGGCTTAAAAAGCCACTTATTTTAACCAAGTGATAACTTTCGATCTCCAAAATCATTTATTGAGCATCAAGGCCAGAAAGCAAGTTGTAAAGAACCAAAACACTAATTTTATACACTCATATGACATACGTATAACAATCAACGCAATGTGTGATAGACGAAAATGATATCAAATCATGTTAACATGTTTTAGTAAATAAGATTTTTAGTATTTTAATCAAAATTGTTCAACTACGAATTACGGCATCGGTTATTCAAGAAAGCTTAACAAAATACATGGAAAAGAATGTAGTTTTAAAAACATTAAACAATAGTAGCTCACGCTTGGATAGTTTGTTGCTTACAATAACAACCTCCGATTCCATGGATTTTTAAGCCTTCTAAACACACTCATGAACTAATATAATCGAATCCAATGATTACAATCAGTGAAATGACACTATAAATGACAACTGAAAACTAGTACTAACCGTTTATAAAGAAACACAAGCCGAACACGAAACCACACTAATGACCCTTAAAATCAATCAACTCATACCCAAAACTAATCAAGACCACTCCACAACCATTATCAAACACTCTAGGCTAAAAAAGCCACTTATTTATACCAAGTGATAACTTTCGATCTCCAAAATCATTTATTGAGCATCAAGGCCAGAAAGCAAGTTGTAAAGAACCAAAACACTAATTTTATACACTCATATGACATACGTATAACAATCAACGTAATGTGTGATAGACGAAAATGATATCAAATCATGTTAACATGTTTTAGTAAATAATATTTTTAGTATTTTAATCAAAATTGTTCAACTACGAATTACGGCATCGAGTTATTCAAGAAAGCTTAACAAAAATACATGGAAAAGAATGTAGTTTTACAAAAACATTAAACAATAGCAGCTCACGCTTGGATAGTTTGTTGCTTACAATAACAACCTTCGATTCCATGGATTTTTTATTTTTAAGCCTTCTAAACATACTCATGAACTAATGTAATCGAATCCAATGATTACAATCAGTGAAATGACACTATAAATGACAACTGAAATCTAGTACTAACCGTTTATAAAGAAACACAAGCCGAACACGAAACCACATGAATGACCCTTAAAATCAATCAACTCATACCCAAAACTAATCAAGACCACTCCAGAACCATTATCAAACACTCTCAGCTTAAAAAGCCACTTATTTAAACCAAGTGATAACTTTCCATCTCCAAAATCATTTATTGAGCATCAAGGCAAGAAAGTAAGTTGTAAAGAACCAAAACACTAATTGTATACACTCATGTACACTCGTATACACTCATATGTCATACGTATAACAATCAACGCAATGTGTGATAGACGAAAATGATATCAAATCATGTTAACATGTTTTAGTAAATAAGATTTTTTAGTAATTTAATCAAAATTGTTCAACTACGAATTACGGCATCGAGTTATTCAAAAAGCTTAACAAAATACATGGAAAAGAATGTAGTTTTACAAAAACATTAAACAATAGTAGCTCACGCTTGGATAGTTTGTTGCTTACAATAACAACCTCCGATTCCATGGATTTTTGATTTTTAAGCCTTCTAAACACACTCATGAACTAATATAATCGAATCCAATGATTACAATCAGTGAAATGACACTATAAATGACAACTGAAAACTAATACTAATCGTTTACAAAGAAACACAAGCCGAACACGAAACCACACTAATGACCCTTAAAATCAATCAACTCATACCCAAAACTAATCAAGACCACTCCACAACCATTATCAAACACTCTCGGCTTAAAAAGCCACTTATTTAAACCAAGTGATAACTTTCAATCTCCAAAATCATTTATTGAGCATCAAGGCCAGAAAGCAAGTTGTAAAGAACCAAAACACTAATTTTATACACTCATATGACATACGTATAACAATCAAC
The DNA here is from genome assembly GCA_025506415.1 of Flaveria robusta. Taxonomy (NCBI): domain Eukaryota; kingdom Viridiplantae; phylum Streptophyta; class Magnoliopsida; order Asterales; family Asteraceae; genus Flaveria; species Flaveria robusta. The sequence continues at coordinate 39,522 of JACCIZ010000434.1, read as the reverse complement.
GCAATGTGTGATAGACGAAAATGATATCAAATCATGTTAACATGTTTTAGTAAATAAGATTTTTAGTATTTTAATCAAAATTGTTCAACTACGAATTACGGCATCGGGTTATTCAAGAAAGCTTAGCAAAATACATGGAAAAGAATGTAGTTTTACAAAAACATTAAACAATAGTAGCTCACGCTTGGATAGTTTGTTGCTTACAATAACAACCTCCGATTCCATGGATTTTTTATTTTTAAGCCTTCTAAACACACTCATGAACTAATATAATCGAATCCAATGATTACAATCAGTGAAATGACACAATAAATGACAACTGAAAACTAGTACTAACCGTTTATAAAGAAACACAAGCCGAACACGAAACCACACGAATGACCCTTAAAATCAATCAACTCATACCCAAAACTAATCAAGACCACTCCAGAACCATTATCAAACACTTCAGCTTAAAAAGCCACTTATTTAAACCAAGTGATAACTTTCCATCTCCAAAATCATTTATTGAGCATCAAGGCAAGAAAGTAAGTTGTAAAGGACCAAAACACTAATTGTATACACTCATGTACACTCGTATACACTCATATGTCATACGTATAACAATCAACGCAATGTGTGATAGACGAAAATGATATCAAATCATGTTAACATGTTTTAGTAAATAAGATTTTTTAGTATTTAATCAAAATTGTTCAACTACGAATTACGGCATCGAGTTATTCAAAAAGCTTAACAAAATACATGGAAAAGAATGTAGTTTTACAAAAACATTAAACAATAGTAGCTCACGCTTGGATAGTTTGTTGCTTACAATAACAACCTCCGATTCCATGGATTTTTGATTTTTAAGCCTTCTAAACACACTCATGAACTAATATAATCGAATCCAATGATTACAATCAGTGAAATGACACTATAAATGACAACTGAAAACTAGTACTAACCGTTTATAAAGAAACACAAGCCGAACACGAAACCACACTAATGACCCTTAAAATCAATCAACTCATACCCAAAACTAATCAAGACCACTCCACAACCATTATCAAACACTCTCGGCTTAAAAAGCCACTTATTTTAACCAAGTGATAACTTTCGATCTCCAAAATCATTTATTGAGCATCAAGGCCAGAAAGCAAGTTGTAAAGAACCAAAACACTAATTTATACACTCATATGACATACGTATAACAATCAACGCAATGTGTGATAGACGAAAATGATATCAAATCATGTTAACATGTTTTAGTAAATAAGATTTTTAGTATTTTAATCAAAATTGTTCAACTACGAATTACGGCATCGAGTTATTCAAGAAAGCTTAACAAAATACATGGAAAAGAATGTAGTTTTACAAAAACATTAAACAATAGTAGCTCACGCTTGGATAGTTTGTTGCTTGCAATAACAACCTCCGATTCCATGGATTATTTATTTTTAAGCCTTCTAAACACACTCATGAACTAATATAATCGAATCCGATGATTACAATCAGTGAAATGACACTATAAATGACAACTGAAAACTAGTACTAACCGTTTATAAAGAAACACAAGCCGAACACGAAACCACATGAATGACCCTTAAAATCAATCAACTCATACCCAAAACTAATCAAGACCACTCCACAACCATTATCAAACACTCTCAGCTTAAAAAGCCACTTATTTAAACCAAGTGATAACTTTCGATCTCCAAAATCATTTATTGAGCATCAAGGCAAGAAAGCAAGTTGTAAAGGACCAAAACACTAATTGTATACACTCATGTACACTCGTATACACTCATATGTCATACGTATAACAATCAACGCAATGTGTGATAGACGAAAATGATATCAAATCATGTTAACATGTTTTAGTAAATAAGATTTTTAGTATTTAATCAAAATTGTTCAACTACGAATTACGGCATCGAGTTATTCAAAAAGCTTAACAAAATACATGGAAAAGAATGTAGTTTTTCAAAAACATTAAACAATAGTAGCTCACGCTTGGATAGTTTGTTGCTTACAATAACAACCTCCGATTCCATGGATTTTTGATTTTTACGCCTTCTTAACACACTCATGAACTAATATAATCGAATCCATTGATTACAATCAGTGAAATGACACTATAAATGACAACTGAAAACTAGTACTAACCGTTTATAAAGAAACACAAACCGAACACGAAACCACACTAATGACCCTTAAAATCAATCAACTCATACCCAAAACTAATCAAGACCACTCCACAACCATTATCAAACACTCTCAGCTTAAAAAGCCACTTATTTAAACCAAGTGATAACTTTTCATCTCAAAAATCATTTATTGAGCATCAAGGTAAGAAAGTAAGTTGTAAAGGACCAAAACACTAATTGTATACACTCATGTACACTCGTATACACTCATATGTCATAAGTATAACAATCAACGCAATGTGTGATAGACGAAAATGATATCAAATCATGTTAACATGTTTTAGTAAATAAGATTTTTTAGTAATTTAATAAAAATTGTTCAACTACGAATTACGGCATCGAGTTATTCAAAAAGCTTAACAAATACATGGAAAAGAATGTAGTTTTACAAAAACATTAAACAATAGTAGCTCACGCTTGGATAGTTTGTTGCTTACAATAACAACCTCCGATTCCATGGATTTTTGATTTTTAAGCCTTCTAAACACACTCATGAACTAATATAATCGAATCCAATGATTACAATCAGTGAAATGACACTATAAATGACAACTGAAAACTAGTACTAATCGTTTATAAAGAAACACAAGCCGAACACGAAACCACACTAATGACCCTTAAAATCAATCAACTCATACCCAAAACTAATCAAGACCACTCCACAACCATTATCAAACACTCTCGGCTTAAAAAGCCACTTATTTTAACCAAGTGATAACTTTCGATCTCCAAAATCATTTATTGAGCATCAAGGCCAGAAAGCAAGTTGTAAAGAACCAAAACACTAATTTTATACACTCATATGACATACGTATAACAATCAACGCAATGTGTGATAGACGAAAATGATATCAAATCATGTTAACATGTTTTAGTAAATAAGATTTTTAGTATTTTAATCAAAATTGTTCAACTACGAATTACGGCATCGGTTATTCAAGAAAGCTTAACAAAATACATGGAAAAGAATGTAGTTTTACAAAAACATTAAACAATAGTAGCTCACGCTTGGATAGTTTGTTGCTTACAATAACAACCTCCGATTCCATGGATTTTTAAGCCTTCTAAACACACTCATGAACTAATATAATCGAATCCAATGATTACAATCAGTGAAATGACACTATAAATGACAACTGAAAACTAGTACTAACCGTTTATAAAGAAACACAAGCCGAACACGAAACCACACTAATGACCCTTAAAATCAATCAACTCATACCCAAAACTAATCAAGACCACTCCACAACCATTATCAAACACTCTCGGCTTAAAAAGCCACTTATTTAACCAAGTGATAACTTTCGATCTCCAAAATCATTTATTGAGCATCAAGGCCAGAAAGCAAGTTGTAAAGAACCAAAACACTAATTTTATACACTCATATGACATACGTATAACAATCAACGCAATGTGTGATAGACGAAAATGATATCAAATCATGTTAACATGTTTTAGTAAATAAGATTTTTAGTATTTTAATCAAAATTGTTCAACTACGAATTACGGCATCGAGTTATTCAAGAAAGCTTAACAAAATACATGGAAAAGAATGTAGTTTTACAAAAACATTAAACAATAGTAGCTCACGCTTGGATAGTTTGTTGCTTACAATAACAACCTCCGATTCCATGGATTTTTTATTTTTAAGCCTTCTAAACACACTCATGAACTAATATAATCGAATCCAATGATTACAATCAGTGAAATGACACAATAAATGACAACTGAAAACTAGTACTAACCGTTTATAAAGAAACACAAGCCGAACACGAAACCACATGAATGACCCTTAAAATCAATCAACTCATACCCAAACTAATCAAGACCACTCCACAACCATTATCAAACACTCTCAGCTTAAAAAGCCACTTATTTAAACCAAGTGATAACTTTCTATCTCCAAAATCATTTATTGAGCATCAAGGCAAGAAAGTAAGTTGTAAAGGACCAAAACACTAATTGTATACACTCATGTACACTCGTATACACTCATATGTCATACGTATAACAATCAACGCAATGTGTGATAGACGAAAATGATATCAAATCATGTTAACATGTTTTAGTAAATAAGATTTTTTAGTATTTTAATCAAAATTGTTCAACTACGAATTACGGCATCGAGTTATTCAAGAAAGCTTAACAAAATACATGGAAAAGAATGTAGTTTTACAAAAACATTAAACAATAGTAGCTCACGCTTGGATAGTTTGTTGCTTACAATAACAACCTCCGATTCCATGGATTTTTGATTTTTAAGCCTTCTAAACACACTCATGAACTAATATAATCGAATCCAATGATTACAATCAGTGAAATGACACTATAAATGACAACTGAAAACTAGTACTAATCGTTTATAAAGAAACACAAGCCGAACACGAAACCACACTAATGACCCTTAAAATCAATCAACTCATACCCAAAACTAATCAAGACCACTCCACAACCATTATCAAACACTCTCGGCTTAAAAAGCCACTTATTTAACCAAGTGATAACTTTCGATCTCCAAAATCATTTATTGAGCATCAAGGCCAGAAAGCAAGTTGTAAAGAACCAAAACACTAATTTATACACTCATATGACATACGTATAACAATCAACGCAATGTGTGATAGACGAAAATGATATCAAATCATGTTAACATGTTTTAGTAAATAAGATTTTTAGTATTTTAATCAAAATTGTTCAACTACGAATTACGGCATCGGTTATTCAAGAAAGCTTAACAAAATACATGGAAAAGAATGTAGTTTTACAAAAACATTAAACAATAGTAGCTCACGCTTGGATAGTTTGTTGCTTACAATAACAACCTCCGATTCCATGGATTTTTTATTTTTAAGCCTTCTAAACACACTCATGAACTAATATAATCGAATCCAATGATTACAATCAGTGAAATGACACTATAAATGACAACTGAAAACTAGTACTAACCGTTTATAAAGAAACACAAGCCGAACACGAAACCACACGAATGACCCTTAAAATCAATCAACTCATACCCAAAACTAATCAAGACCACTCCAGAACCATTATCAAACACTCTCAGCTTAAAAAGCCACTTATTTAAACCAAGTGATAACTTTCCATCTCCAAAATCATTTATTGAGCATCAAGGCAAGAAAGTAAGTTGTAAAGGACCAAAACACTAATTGTATACACTCATGTACACTCGTATACACTCATATGTCATACGTATAACAATCAACGCAATGTGTGATAGACGAAAATGATATCAAATCATGTTAACATGTTTTAGTAAATAAGATTTTTAGTAATTTAATCAAAATTGTTCAACTACGAATTACGGCATCGAGTTATTCAAAAAGCTTAACAAAATACATGGAAAAGAATGTAGTTTTACAAAAACATTAAACAATAGTAGCTCACGCTTGGATAGTTTGTTGCTTACAATAACAACCTCCGATTCCATGGATTTTTGATTTTTAAGCCTTCTAAACACACTCATGAACTAATATAATCGAATCCAATGATTACAATCAGTGAAATGACACTATAAATGACAACTGAAAACTAGTACTAATCGTTTATAAAGAAACACAAGCCGAACACGAAACCACACTAATGACCCTTAAAATCAATCAACTCATACCCAAAACTAATCAAGACCACTCCACAACCATTATCAAACACTCTCGGCTTAAAAAGCCACTTATTTTAACCAAGTGATAACTTTCGATCTCCAAAATCATTTATTGAGCATCAAGGCCAGAAAGCAAGTTGTAAAGAACCAAAACACTAATTTTATACACTCATATGACATACGTATAACAATCAACGCAATGTGTGATAGACGAAAATGATATCAAATCATGTTAACATGTTTTAGTAAATAAGATTTTTAGTATTTTAATCAAAATTGTTCAACTACGAATTACGGCATCGAGTTATTCAAGAAAGCTTAACAAAATACATGGAAAAGAATGTAGTTTTACAAAAACATTAAACAATAGTAGCTCACGCTTGGATAGTTTGTTGCTTACAATAACAACCTCCGATTCCATGGATTTTTTATTTTTAAGCCTTCTAAACACACTCATGAACTAATATAATCGAATCCAATGATTACAATCAGTGAAATGACACAATAAATGACAACTGAAAACTAGTACTAACCGTTTATAAAGAAACACAAGCCGAACACGAAACCACATGAATGACCCTTAAAATCAATCAACTCATACCCAAAACTAATCAAGACCACTCCCAACCATTATCAAACACTTCAGCTTAAAAAGCCACTTATTTAAACCAAGTGATAACTTTCCATCTCCAAAATCATTTATTGAGCATCAAGGCAAGAAAGTAAGTTGTAAAGGACCAAAACACTAATTGTATACACTCATGTACACTCGTATACACTCATATGTCATACGTATAACAATCAACGCAATGTGTGATAGACGAAAATGATATCAAATCATGTTAACATGTTTTAGTAAATAAGATTTTTTAGTAATTTAATCAAAATTGTTCAACTACGAATTACGGCATCGAGTTATTCAAAAAGCTTAACAAAATACATGGAAAAGAATGTAGTTTTACAAAAACATTAAACAATAGTAGCTCACGCTTGGATAGTTTGTTGCTTACAATAACAACCTCCGATTCCATGGAGTTTTGATTTTTAAGCCTTCTAAACACACTCATGAACTAATATAATCGAATCCAATGATTACAATCAGTGAAATGACACTATAAATGACAACTGAAAACTAGTACTAACCGTTTATAAAGAAACACAAGCCGAACACGAAACCACATGAATGACCCTTAAAATCAATCAACTCATACCCAAAACTAATCAAGACCACTCCACAACCATTATCAAACACTCTCGGCTTAAAAAGCCACTTATTTAAACCAAGTGATAACTTTCGATCTCCAAAATCATTTATTGAGCATCAAGGCAAGAAAGCAAGTTGTAAAGGACCAAAACACTAATTGTATACACTCATATACACTCGTATACACTCATATGTCATACGTATAACAATCAACGCAATGTGTGATAGACGAAAATGATATCAAATCATGTTAACATGTTTTAGTAAATAAGATTTTTAGTATTTTAATCAAAATTGTACAACTACGAATTACGGCATCGAGTTATTCAAGAAAGCTTAACAAAATACATGGAAAAGAATGTAGTTTTACAAAAACATTAAACAATAGTAGCTCACGCTTGGATAGTTTGTTGCTTACAATAACAACCTCCGATTCCATGGATTTTTGATTTTTAAGCCTTCTAAACACACTCATGAACTAATATAATCGAATCCAATGATTACAATCAGTGAAATGACACTGTAAATGACAACTGAAAACTAGTACTAACCGTTTATAAAGAAACACAAGCCGAACACGAAACCACATGAATGACCCTTAAAATCAATCAACTCATACCCAAAACTAATCAAGACCACTCCAGAACCATTATCAAATACTCTCAGCTTAAAAAGCCACTTATTTAAACCAAGTGATAACTTTTCATCTCCAAAATCATTTATTGAGCATCAAGGCAAGAAAGTAAGTTGTAAAGGACCAAAACACTAATTGTATACACTCATGTACACTCGTATACACTCATATGTCATACGTATAACAATCAATGCAATGTGTGATAGACGAAAATGATATCAAATCTTGTTAACATGTTTTAGTAAATAAGATTTTTTAGTAATTTAATCAAAATTGTTCAACTACGAATTACGGCATCGAGTTATTCAAAAAGCTTAACAAAATACATGGAAAAGAATGTAGTTTTACAAAAACATTAAACAATAGTAGCTCACGCTTGGATAGTTTGTTGCTTACAATAACAACCTCCGATTCCATGGATTTTTGATTTTTAAGCCTTCTAAACACACTCATGAACTAATATAATCGAATCCAATGATTACAATCAGTGAAATGACACTATAAATGACAACTGAAAACTAGTACTAATCGTTTATAAAGAAACACAAGCCGAACACGAAACACACTAATGACCCTTAAAATCAATCAACTCATACCCAAAACTAATCAAGACCACTCCACAACCATTATCAAACACTCTCGGCTTAAAAAGCCACTTATTTAACCAAGTGATAACTTTCGATCTCCAAAATCATTTATTGAGCATCAAGGCCAGAAAGCAAGTTCTAAAGAACCAAAACACTAATTTTATACACTCATATGACATACGTATAACAATCAACGCAATGTGTGATAGACGAAAATGATATCAAATCATGTTAACATGTTTTAGTAAATAAGATTTTTAGTATTTTAATCAAAATTGTTCAACTACGAATTACGGCATCGGTTATTCAAGAAAGCTTAACAAAATACATGGAAAAGAATGTAGATTTACAAAAACATTAAACAATAGTAGCTCACGCTTGGATAGTTTGTTGCTTACAATAACAACCTCCGAATCCATGGATTTTTTATTTTTAAGCCTTCTAAACACACTCATGAACTAATATAATCGAATCCGATGATTACAATCAGTGAAATGACCCTATAAATGACAACTGAAAACTAGTACTAACCGTTTATAAAGAAACACAAGCCGAACACGAAACCACACGAATGACCCTTAAAATCAATCAACTCATACCCAAAACTAATCAAGACCACTCCACAACCATTATCAGACACTCTCAGCTTAAAAAGCCACTTATTTAAACCAAGTGATAACTTTCATTCTCCAAAATCATTTATTGAGCATCAAGGTCAGAAAGCAAGTTGTAAATGACCAAAACACTAATTGTATACACTCATATACACTCGTATACACTCATAAATCATAGGTATAACAATCAACGCAATGTGTGATAGACAAAAATTATATCAAATCATGTTAACATGTTTTAGTAAATAAGATTTTTTAGTATTTTAATCAAAATTGTTCAACTATGAATTACGGCATCGAGTTATTCAAGAATGATTAACAAAATACATGGAAAGAATGTAGTTTTACAAAAACATTAAACAATAGTAGTTCACGCTTGGATAGTTTGTTGCTTACAATAACAAGCTCCGATTCCGTGGAGTTTTAATTTTTAAGCCTTCTAAACACACTCATGAACTAATATAATCGAATCCAATGATTACAATCAGTGAAATGACTCTATAAATGACAACTGAAAACTAGTACTAACCGTTTATAAAGAAACACAAGCCGAACACGAAACCACACGAATGACCCTTAAAATCAATCAACTCATACCCAAAACTAATCAAGACCACTCCACAACCATTATCAAACACTCTCAGCTTAAAAAGCCACTTATTTAAACCAAGTGATAACTTTCATCTCCAAAATCATTTATTGAGCATCAAGGCAAGAAAGTAAGTTGTAAAGGACCAAAACACTAATTGTATACACTCATGTACACTCGTATACACTCATATGTCATACGTATAACAATCAACGCAATGTGTGATAGACGAAAATGATATCAAATCATGTTAACATGTTTTAGTAAATAAGATTTTTAGTAATTTAATCAAAATTGTTCAACTACGAATTACGGCATCGAGTTATTCAAAAAGCTTAACAAAATACATGGAAAAGAATGTAGTTTTACAAAAACATTAAACAATAGTAGCTCACGCTTGGATAGTTTGTTGCTTACAATAACAACCTCCGATTCCATGGATTTTTGATTTTTAAGCCTTCTAAACACACTCATGAACTAATATAATCGAATCCAATGATTACAATCAGTGAAATGACACTATAAATGACAACTGAAAACTAGTACTAATCGTTTATAAAGAAACACAAGCCGAACACGAAACACACTAATGACCCTTAAAATCAATCAACTCATACCCAAAACTAATCAAGACCACTCCACAACCATTATCAAACACTCTCGGCTTAAAAAGCCACTTATTTTAACCAAGTGATAACTTTCGATCTCCAAAATCATTTATTGAGCATCAAGGCCAGAAAGCAAGTTCTAAAGAACCAAAACACTAATTTTATACACTCATATGACATACGTATAACAATCAACGCAATGTGTGATAGACGAAAATGATATCAAATCATGTTAACATGTTTTAGTAAATAAGATTTTTAGTATTTTAATCAAAATTGTTCAACTACGAATTACGGCATCGGTTATTCAAGAAAGCTTAACAAAATACATGGAAAAGAATGTAGTTTTACAAAAACATTAAACAATAGTAGCTCACGCTTGGATAGTTTGTTGCTTACAATAACAACCTCCGATTCCATGGATTTTTTATTTTTAAGCCTTCTAAACACACTCATGAACTAATATAATCGAATCCAATGATTACAATCAGTGAAATGACACTATAAATGACAACTGAAAACTAGTACTAACCGTTTATAAAGAAACACAAGCCGAACACGAAACCACACGAATGACCCTTAAAATCAATCAACTCATACCCAAAACTAATCAAGACCACTCCAGAACCATTATCAAACACTCTCAGCTTAAAAAGCCACTTATTTAAACCAAGTGATAACTTTCATCTCCAAAATCATTTATTGAGCATCAAGGCAAGAAAGTAAGTTGTAAAGGACCAAAACACTAATTGTATACACTCATGTACACTCGTATACACTCATATGTCATACGTATAACAATCAACGCAATGTGTGATAGACGAAAATGATATCAAATCATGTTAACATGTTTTAGTAAATAAGATTTTTTAGTAATTTAATCAAAATTGTTCAACTACGAATTACGGCATCGAGTTATTCAAAAAGCTTAACAAAATACATGGAAAAGAATGTAGTTTTACAAAAACATTAAACAATAGTAGCTCACGCTTGGATAGTTTGTTGCTTACAATAACAACCTCCGATTCCATGGATTTTTGATTTTTAAGCCTTCTAAACACACTCATGAACTAATATAATCGAATCCAATGATTACAATCAGTGAAATGACACTATAAATGACAACTGAAAACTAGTACTAATCGTTTATAAAGAAACACAAGCCGAACACGCAACCACACTAATGACCCTTAAAATCAATCAACTCATACCCAAAACTAATCAAGACCACTCCACAACCATTATCAAACACTCTCGGCTTAAAAAGCCACTTATTTTAACCAAGTGATAACTTTCGATCTCCAAAATCATTTATTGAGCATCAAGGCCAGAAAGCAAGTTCTAAAGAACCAAAACACTAATTTTATACACTCATATGACATACGTATAACAATCAACGCAATGTGTGATAGACGAAAATGATATCAAATCATGTTAACATGTTTTAGTAAATAAGATTTTTAGTATTTTAATCAAAATTGTTCAACTACGAATTACGGCATCGAGTTATTCAAGAAAGCTTAACAAAATACATGGAAAAGAATGTAGTTTTACAAAAACATTAAACAATAGTAGCTCACGCTTGGATAGTTTGTTGCTTACAATAACAACCTCCGATTCCATGGATTTTTTATTTTTAAGCCTTCTAAACACACTCATGAACTAATATAATCGAATCCAATGATTACAATCAGTGAAATGACACTATAAATGACAACTGAAAACTAGTACTAACCGTTTATAAAGAAACACAAGCCGAACACGAAACCACACGAATGACCCTTAAAATCAATCAACTCATACCCAAAACTAATCAAGACCACTCCAGAACCATTATCAAACACTCTCAGCTTAAAAAGCCACTTATTTAAACCAAGTGATAACTTTCCATCTCCAAAATCATTTATTGAGCATCAAGGCAAGAAAGTAAGTTGTAAAGGACCAAAACACTAATTGTATACACTCATGTACACTCGTATACACTCATATGTCATACGTATAACAATCAACGCAATGTGTGATAGACGAAAATGATATCAAATCATGTTAACATGTTTTAGTAAATAAGATTTTTTAGTATTTAATCAAAATTGTTCAACTACGAATTACGGCATCGAGTTATTCAAAAAGCTTAACAAAATACATGGAAAAGAATGTAGTTTTACAAAAACATTAAACAATAGTAGCTCACGCTTGGATAGTTTGTTGCTTACAATAACAACCTCCGATTCCATGGATTTTTGATTTTTAAGCCTTCTAAACACACTCATGAACTAATATAATCGAATCCAATGATTACAATCAGTGAAATGACACTATAAATGACAACTGAAAACTAGTACTAACCGTTTATAAAGAAACACAAGCCGAACACGAAACCACACTAATGACCCTTAAAATCAATCAACTCATACCCAAAACTAATCAAGACCACTCCACAACCATTATCAAACACTCTCGGCTTAAAAAGCCACTTATTTAACCAAGTGATAACTTTCGATCTCCAAAATCATTTATTGAGCATCAAGGCCAGAAAGCAAGTTGTAAAGAACCAAAACACTAATTTTATACACTCATATGACATACGTATAACAATCAACGCAATGTGTGATAGACGAAAATGATATCAAATCATGTTAACATGTTTTAGTAAATAATATTTTTAGTATTTTAATCAAAATTGTTCAACTACGAATTACGGCATCGAGTTATTCAAGAAAGCTTAACAAAATACATGGAAAAGAATGTAGTTTTACAAAAACATTAAACAATAGTAGCTCACGCTTGGATAGTTTGTTGCTTACAATAACAACCTCCGATTCCATGGATTTTTATTTTTAAGCCTTCTAAACACACTCATGAACTAATATAATCGAATCCAATGATTACAATCAGTGAAATGACACTATAAATGACAACTGAAAACTAGTACTAACCGTTTATAAAGAAACACAAGCCGAACACAAAACCACATGAATGACCCTTAAAATCAATCAACTCATACCCAAAACTAATCAAGACCACTCCACAACCATTATCAAACACTCTCAGCTTAAAAAGCCACTTATTTAAACCAAGTGATAACTTTCCATCTCCAAAATCATTTATTGAGCATCAAGGCAAGAAAGCAAGTTGTAAAGGACCAAAACACTAATTGTATACACTCATGTACACTCGTATACACTCATATGTCATACGTATAACAATCAACGCAATGTGTGATAGACGAAAATGATATCAAATCATGTTAACATGTTTTAGTAAATAAGATTTTTTAGTATTTTAATCAAAATTGTTCAACTACGAATTACGGCATCGAGTTATTCAAGAAAGCTTAACAAAATACATGGAAAAGAATGTAGTTTTACAAAAACATTAAACAATAGTAGCTCACGCTTGGATAGTTTGTTGCTTACAATAACAACCTCCGATTCCATGGATTTTTGATTTTTAAGCCTTCTAAACACACTCATGAACTAATATAATCGAATCCAATGATTACAATCAGTGAAATGACACTATAAATGACAACTGAAAACTAGTACTAATCGTTTATAAAGAAACACAAGCCGAACACGAAACCACACTAATGACCCTTAAAATCAATCAACTCATACCCAAAACTAATCAAGACCACTCCACAACCATTATCAAACACTCTCGGCTTAAAAAGCCACTTATTTTAACCAAGTGATAACTTTCGATCTCCAAAATCATTTATTGAGCATCAAGGCCAGAAAGCAAGTTGTAAAGAACCAAAACACTAATTTTATACACTCATATGACATACGTATAACAATCAACGCAATGTGTGATAGACGAAAATGATATCAAATCATGTTAACATGTTTTAGTAAATAAGATTTTTAGTATTTTAATCAAAATTGTTCAACTACGAATTACGGCATCGAGTTATTCAAGAAAGCTTAACAAAATACATGGAAAAGAATGTAGTTTTACAAAAACATTAAACAATAGTAGCTCACGCTTGGATAGTTTGTTGCTTACAATAACAACCTCCGATTCCATGGATTTTTATTTTTAAGCCTTCTAAACACACTCATGAACTAATATAATCGAATCCAATGATTACAATCAGTGAAATGACACTATAAATGACAACTGAAAACTAGTACTAACCGTTTATAAAGAAACACAAGCCGAACACGAAACCACATGAATGACCCTTAAAATCAATCAACTCATACCCAAAACTAATCAAGACCACTCCAACCATTATCAAACACTCTCAGCTTAAAAAGCCACTTATTTAAACCAAGTGATAACTTTCATCTCCAAAATCATTTATTGAGCATCAAGGCAAGAAAGCAAGTTGTAAAGGACCAAAACACTAATTGTATACACTCATGTACACTCGTATACACTCATATGTCATACGTATAACAATCAACGCAATGTGTGATAGACGAAAATGATATCAAATCATGTTAACATGTTTTAGTAAATAAGATTTTTAGTATTTAATCAAAATTGTTCAACTACGAATTACGGCATCGAGTTATTCAAAAAGCTTAACAAAATACATGGAAAAGAATGTAGTTTTACAAAAACATTAAACAATAGTAGCTCACGCTTGGATAGTTTGTTGCTTACAATAACAACCTCCGATTCCATGGATTTTTGATTTTTAAGCCTTCTAAACACACTCATGAACTAATATAATCGAATCCAATGATTACAATCAGTGAAATGACACTATAAATGACAACTGAAAACTAGTACTAATCGTTTATAAAGAAACACAAGCCGAACACGAAAACACACTAATGACCCTTAAAATCAATCAACTCATACCCAAAACTAATCAAGACCACTCCACAACCATTATCAAACACTCTCGGCTTAAAAAGCCACTTATTTTAACCAAGTGATAACTTTCGATCTCCAAAATCATTTATTGAGCATCAAGGCCAGAAAGCAAGTTGTAAAGAACCAAAACACTAATTTTATACACTCATATGACATACGTATAACAATCAACGCAATGTGTGATAGACGAAAATGATATCAAATCATGTTAACATGTTTTAGTAAATAAGATTTTTAGTATTTTAATCAAAATTGTTCAACTACGAATTACGGCATCGAGTTATTCAAGAAAGCTTAACAAAATACATGGAAAAGAATGTAGTTTTACAAAAACATTAAACAATAGTAGCTCACGCTTGGATAGTTTGTTGCTTACAATAACAACCTCCGATTCCATGGATTTTTTATTTTTAAGCCTTCTAAACACACTCATGAACTAATATAATCGAATCCAATGATTACAATCAGTGAAATGACACTATAAATGACAACTGAAAACTAGTACTAACCGTTTATAAAGAAACACAAGCCGAACACGAAACCACATGAATGACCCTTAAAATCAATCAACTCATACCCAAAACTAATCAAGACCACTCCAGAACCATTATCAAACACTCTCAGCTTAAAAAGCCACTTATTTAAACCAAGTGATAACTTTCATCTCCAAAATCATTTATTGAGCATCAAGGCAAGAAAGTAAGTTGTAAAGGACCAAAACACTAATTGTATACACTCATGTACACTCGTATACACTCATATGTCATACGTATAACAATCAACGCAATGTGTGATAGACGAAAATGATATCAAATCATGTTAACATGTTTTAGTAAATAAGATTTTTTAGTAATTTAATCAAAATTGTTCAACTACGAATTACGGCATCGAGTTATTCAAAAAGCTTAACAAAATACATGGAAAAGAATGTAGTTTTACAAAAACATTAAACAATAGTAGCTCACGCTTGGATAGTTTGTTGCTTACAATAACAACCTCCGATTCCATGGATTTTTGATTTTTAAGCCTTCTAAACACACTCATGAACTAATATAATCGAATCCAATGATTACAATCAGTGAAATGACACTATAAATGACAACTGAAAACTAGTACTAATCGTTTATAAAGAAACACAAGCCGAACACGAAACCACACTAATGACCCTTAAAATCAATCAACTCATACCCAAAACTAATCAAGACCACTCCACAACCATTATCAAACACTCTCGGCTTAAAAAGCCACTTATTTAACCAAGTGATAACTTTCGATCTCCAAAATCATTTATTGAGCATCAAGGCCAGAAAGCAAGTTGTAAAGAACCAAAACACTAATTTATACACTCATATGACATACGTATAACAATCAACGCAATGTGTGATAGACGAAAATGATATCAAATCATGTTAACATGTTTTAGTAAATAAGATTTTTAGTATTTTAATCAAAATTGTTCAACTACGAATTACGGCATCGGTTATTCAAGAAAGCTTAACAAAATACATGGAAAAGAATGTAGTTTTACAAAAACATTAAACAATAGTAGCTCACGCTTGGATAGTTTGTTGCTTACAATAACAACCTCCGATTCCATGGATTTTTATTTTTAAGCCTTCTAAACACACTCATGAACTAATATAATCGAATCCAATGATTACAATCAGTGAAATGACACTATAAATGACAACTGAAAACTAGTACTAACCGTTTATAAAGAAACACAAGCCGAACACGAAACCACACGAATGACCCTTAAAATCAATCAACTCATACCCAAAACTAATCAAGACCACTCCAGAACCATTATCAAACACTTTCAGCTTAAAAAGCCACTTATTTAAACCAAGTGATAACTTTCCATCTCCAAAATCATTTATTGAGCATCAAGGCAAGAAAGTAAGTTGTAAAGGACCAAAACACTAATTGTATACACTCATGTACACTCGTATACACTCATATGTCATACGTATAACAATCAACGCAATGTGTGATAGACGAAAATGATATCAAATCATGTTAACATGTTTTAGTAAATAAGATTTTTTAGTAATTTAATCAAAATTGTTCAACTACGAATTACGGCATCGAGTTATTCAAAAAGCTTAACAAAATACATGGAAAAGAATGTAGTTTTACAAAAACATTAAACAATAGTAGCTCACGCTTGGATAGTTTGTTGCTTACAATAACAACCTCCGATTCCATGGATTTTTGATTTTTAAGCCTTCTAAACACACTCATGAACTAATATAATCGAATCCAATGATTACAATCAGTGAAATGACACTATAAATGACAACTGAAAACTAGTACTAATCGTTTATAAAGAAACACAAGCCGAACACGAAACCACACTAATGACCCTTAAAATCAATCAACTCATACCCAAAACTAATCAAGACCACTCCACAACCATTATCAAACACTCTCGGCTTAAAAAGCCACTTATTTTAACCAAGTGATAACTTTCGATCTCCAAAATCATTTATTGAGCATCAAGGCCAGAAAGCAAGTTCTAAAGAACCAAAACACTAATTTATACACTCATATGACATACGTATAACAATCAACGCAATGTGTGATAGACGAAAATGATATCAAATCATGTTAACATGTTTTAGTAAATAAGATTTTTAGTATTTTAATCAAAATTGTTCAACTACGAATTACGGCATCGAGTTATTCAAGAAAGCTTAACAAAATACATGGAAAAGAATGTAGTTTTAAAAACATTAAACAATAGTAGCTCACGCTTGGATAGTTTGTTGCTTACAATAACAACCTCCGATTCCATGGATTTTTATTTTTAAGCCTTCTAAACACACTCATGAACTAATATAATCGAATCCAATGATTACAATCAGTGAAATGACAATAAATGACAACTGAAAACTAGTACTAACCGTTTATAAAGAAACACAAGCCGAACACGAAACCACATGAATGACCCTTAAAATCAATCAACTCATACCCAAAACTAATCAAGACCACTCCAGAACCATTATCAAACACTTCAGCTTAAAAAGCCACTTATTTAAACCAAGTGATAACTTTCCATCTCCAAAATCATTTATTGAGCATCAAGGCAAGAAAGTAAGTTGTAAAGGACCAAAACACTAATTGTATACACTCATGTACACTCGTATACACTCATATGTCATACGTATAACAATCAACGCAATGTGTGATAGACGAAAATGATATCAAATCATGTTAACATGTTTTAGTAAATAAGATTTTTTAGTAATTTAATCAAAATTGTTCAACTACGAATTACGGCATCGAGTTATTCAAAAAGCTTAACAAAATACATGGAAAAGAATGTAGTTTTACAAAAACATTAAACAATAGTAGCTCACGCTTGGATAGTTTGTTGCTTACAATAACAACCTCCGATTCCATGGATTTTTGATTTTTAAGCCTTCTAAACACACTCATGAACTAATATAATCGAATCCAATGATTACAATCAGTGAAATGACACTATAAATGACAACTGAAAACTAGTACTAATCGTTTATAAAGAAACACAAGCCGAACACGAAACCACACTAATGACCCTTAAAATCAATCAACTCATACCCAAAACTAATCAAGACCACTCCACAACCATTATCAAACACTCTCGGCTTAAAAAGCCACTTATTTTAACCAAGTGATAACTTTCGATCTCCAAAATCATTTATTGAGCATCAAGGCCAGAAAGCAAGTTGTAAAGAACCAAAACACTAATTTTATACACTCATATGACATACGTATAACAATCAACGCAATGTGTGATAGACGAAAATGATATCAAATCATGTTAACATGTTTTAGTAAATAAGATTTTTAGTATTTTAATCAAAATTGTTCAACTACGAATTACGGCATCGGTTATTCAAGAAAGCTTAACAAAATACATGGAAAAGAATGTAGTTTTACAAAAACATTAAACAATAGTAGCTCACGCTTGGATAGTTTGTTGCTTACAATAACAACCTCCGATTCCATGGATTTTTATTTTTAAGCCTTCTAAACACACTCATGAACTAATATAATCGAATCCAATGATTACAATCAGTGAAATGACACTATAAATGACAACTGAAAACTAGTACTAACCGTTTATAAAGAAACACAAGCCGAACACGAAACCACACGAATGACCCTTAAAATCAATCAACTCATACCCAAAACTAATCAAGACCACTCCAGAACCATTATCAAACACTCTCAGCTTAAAAAGCCACTTATTTAAACCAAGTGATAACTTTCCATCTCCAAAATCATTTATTGAGCATCAAGGCAAGAAAGTAAGTTGTAAAGGACCAAAACACTAATTGTATACACTCATGTACACTCGTATACACTCATATGTCATACGTATAACAATCAACGCAATGTGTGATAGACGAAAATGATATCAAATCATGTTAACATGTTTTAGTAAATAAGATTTTTTAGTAATTTAATCAAAATTGTTCAACTACGAATTACGGCATCGAGTTATTCAAAAAGCTTAACAAAATACATGGAAAAGAATGTAGTTTTACAAAAACATTAAACAATAGTAGCTCACGCTTGGATAGTTTGTTGCTTACAATAACAACCTCCGATTCCATGGATTTTTGATTTTTAAGCCTTCTAAACACACTCATGAACTAATATAATCGAATCCAATGATTACAATCAGTGAAATGACACTATAAATGACAACTGAAAACTAGTACTAATCGTTTATAAAGAAACACAAGCCGAACACGAAACCACACTAATGACCCTTAAAATCAATCAACTCATACCCAAAACTAATCAAGACCACTCCACAACCATTATCAAACACTCTCGGCTTAAAAAGCCACTTATTTAACCAAGTGATAACTTTCGATCTCCAAAATCATTTATTGAGCATCAAGGCCAGAAAGCAAGTTCTAAAGAACCAAAACACTAATTTTATACACTCATATGACATACGTATAACAATCAACGCAATGTGTGATAGACGAAAATGATATCAAATCATGTTAACATGTTTTAGTAAATAAGATTTTTAGTATTTTAATCAAAATTGTTCAACTACGAATTACGGCATCGAGTTATTCAAGAAAGCTTAACAAAATACATGGAAAAGAATGTAGTTTTACAAAAACATTAAACAATAGTAGCTCACGCTTGGATAGTTTGTTGCTTACAATAACAACCTCCGATTCCATGGATTTTTTATTTTTAAGCCTTCTAAACACACTCATGAACTAATATAATCGAATCCAATGATTACAATCAGTGAAATGACACCATAAATGACAACTGAAAACTAGTACTAACCGTTTATAAAGAAACACAAGCCGAACACGAAACCACACGAATGACCCTTAAAATCAATCAACTCATACCCAAAACTAATCAAGACCACTCCACAGCCATTATCAAACACTCTCGGCTTAAAAAGCCACTTATTTAAACCAAGTCATAACTTTCGATCTCCATAACCATTTATTGAGCATCAAGGCCAGAAAGCAAATTGTAAAGGACCAAAACACTAATTGTATACACTCATGTACACTCTTATACACTCATATGTCATACGTATAGCAATCAACGCAATTTGTGATAAACAAAAATGATATCAAATCATGTTAACATGTTTTAGTAAATAAGATTTTTTAGTATTTTAGTCAAAATTGTTCAACTACGAATTACGGCATCGAGTTATCCAAGAAAAAGCTTAACAAAATACATGGAAAAGAATGTAGTTTTACAAAAACATTAAACAATAGTAGCTCACGCTTGGATGGTTTGTTGCTTACAATAACAACCTCCGATTCCATGGAGTTTTGATTTTTAAGCCTTCTAAGCACACTCATGAACTAATATAATCGAATTCAATGATTACAATCAGTGAAATGACGCTATAAATGACAACTGAAAACTAGTTCTAACCGTTTATAAAGAAACACAAGCCGAACACGAAACCACACTAATGACCCTTAAAATCAATCAACTCATACCCAAAACTAATCAAGACCACTCCACAACTATTATCAAACACTCTCAGCTTAAAAAGCCACTTATTTAAACCAAGAGATAACTTTCCATCTCCAAAATCATTTATTGAGCATCAAGGCAAGAAAGCAAGTTGTAAAGAACCAAAACACTAATTTTATACACTCATATGACATACGTATAACAATCAACGCAATGTGTGATAGACGAAAATGATATCAAATCATGTTAACATGTTTTAGTAAATAAGATTTTTAGTATTTTAATCAAAATTGTTCAACTACGAATTACGGCATCGGTTATTCAAGAAAGCTTAACAAAATACATGGAAAAGAATGTAGTTTTACAAAAACATTAAACAATAGTAGATCACGCATGGATAGTTTGTTGCTTAGAATAACAACCTCCGATTCCATTGTTTTTTATTTTTAAGCCTTCTAAACACACTCATGAATTAATATAATCGAATCCAATGATTACAATCAGTGAAATGACACTATAAATGACAACTGAAAACTAGTACTAACCGTTTATAAAGAAACACAAGCCGAACACGAAACCACACGAATGACCCTTAAAATCAATCAACTCATACCCAAAACTAATCAAGACCACTCCACAACCATTATCAAACACTCTCGGCTTAAAAAGCCACTTATTTAAACCAAGTGATAACTTTCGATCTCCAAAATCATTTATTGAGCATCAAGGCCAGAAAGCAAGTTGTAAAGAACCAAAACACTATATTTATACACTCATATGACATACGTATAACAATCAACGCAATGTGTGATAGACGAAAATGATATCAAATCATGTTAACATGTTTTAGTAAATAAGATTTTTAGTATTTTAATCAAAATTGTTCAACTACGAATTACGGCATCGAGTTATTCAAGAAAGCTTAACAAAATACATGGAAAAGAATGTAGTTTTACAAAAACATTAAACAATAGTAGCTCACGCTTGGATAGTTTGTTGCTTACAATAACAACCTCCGATTCCATGGATTTTTATTTTTAAGCCTTCTAAACACACTCATGAACTAATATAATCGAATCCAATGATTACAATCAGTGAAATGACACAATAAATGACAACTGAAAACTAGTACTAACCGTTTATAAAGAAACACAAGCCGAACACGAAACCACATGAATGACCCTTAAAATCAATCAACTCATACCCAAAACTAATCAAGACCACTCCAGAACCATTATCAAACACTCTCAGCTTAAAAAGCCACTTATTTAAACCAAGTGATAACTTTCCATCTCCAAAATCATTTATTGAGCATCAAGGCAAGAAAGTAAGTTGTAAAGGACCAAAACACTAATTGTATACACTCATGTACACTCGTATACACTCATATGTCATACGTATAACAATCAACGCAATGTGTGATAGACGAAAATGATATCAAATCATGTTAACATGTTTTATTAAATAAGATTTTTAGTATTTTAATCAAAATTGTTCAACTTCGAATTACGGCATCGGGTTATTCAAGAAAGCTTAACAAAATACATGGAAAAGAATGTAGTTTTACAAAAACATTAAACAATAGTAGCTCACGCTTGGATAGTTTGTTGCTTACAATAACAACCTCCGATTCCATGGAGTTTTTATTTTTAAGCCTTCTAAACACACTCATGAACTAATATAATCGAATCCAATGATTACAATCAGTGAAATGACACTATAAATGACAACTGAAAACTAGTACTAACCGTTTATAAAGAAACACAAGCCGAACACGAAACCACACTAATGACCCTTAAAATCAATCAACTCATACCCAAAACTAATCAAGACCACTCCACAACCATTATCAAACACTCTCGGCTTAAAAAGCCACTTATTTTAACCAAGTGATAACTTTCGATCTCCAAAATCATTTATTGAGCATCAAGGCAAGAAAGTAAGTTGTAAAGGACCAAAACACTAATTGTATACACTCATGTACACTCGTATACACTCATATGTCATACGTATAACAATCAACGCAATGTGTGATGGACGAAAATGATATCAAATAATGGTAACATGTTTTAGTAAATAAGATTTTTAGTATTTTAATCAAAATTGTACAACTACGAATTACGGCATCGAGTTATTCAAGAAAGCCTAACAAAATACATGGAAAAGAATGTAGTTTTACAAAAATATTAAACAATAGTAGCTCATGCTTGGATAGTTTATTGCTTACAATAACAACCTCCGATTTCATAGAGTTTTGATTTTTAAGCCTTCTAAACACACTCATGAACTAATATAATCGAATCCAATGATTACAATCAGTGAAATGACACTGTGAATGACAACTGAAAACTAGTACTAATGTTTATAAAGAAAACAAACACAAGCCGAACACGAAACCACACGAATGACCCTTAAAATCAATCAACTCATACCCAAAACTAATCAAGACCACTCCACAACCATTATCAAACACTCTCGGCTTAAAAAGCCACTTATTTAACCAAGTGATAACTTTCGATCTCCAAAATCATTTATTGAGCATCAAGGCCAGAAAGCAAGTTGTAAAGAACCAAAACACTAATTTATACACTCATATGACATACGTATAACAATCAACGCAATGTGTGATAGACGAAAATGATATCAAATCATGTTAACATGTTTTAGTAAATAAGATTTTTAGTATTTTAATCAAAATTGTTCAACTACGAATTACGGCATCGAGTTATTCAAGAAAGCTTAAAAAAATACATGGAAAAGAATGTAGTTTTACAAAAACATTAAACAATAGTAGCTCACGCTTGGATAGTTTGTTGCTTACAATAACAACCTCGATTCCATGGATTTTTTATTTTTAAGCCTTCTAAACACACTCATGAACTAATATAATCGAATCCAATGATTACAATCAGTGAAATGACACTATAAATGACAACTGAAAACTAGTACTAACGTTTATAAAGAAACACAAGCCGAACACGAAACCACATGAATGACCCTTAAAATCAATCAACTCATACCCAAAACTAATCAAGACCACTCCAGAACCATTATCAAACACTCTCAGCTTAAAAAGCCACTTATTTAAACCAAGTGATAACTTTCCATCTCCAAAATCATTTATTGAGCATCAAGGCAAGAAAGTAAGTTGTAAAGGACCAAAACACTAATTGTATACACTCATGTACACTCGTATACACTCATATGTCATACGTATAACAATCAACGCAATGTGTGATAGACGAAAATGATATCAAATCATGTTAACATGTTTAGTAAATAAGATTTTTTAGTAATTTAATCAAAATTGTTCAACTACGAATTACGGCATCGAGTTATTCAAGAAAGCTTAACAAAATACATGGAAAAGAATGTAGTTTTACAAAAACATTAAACAATAGTAGCTCACGCTTGGATAGTTGTTGCTTACAATAACAACCTCCGATTCCATGGATTTTTATTTTTAAGCCTTCTAAACACACTCATGAACTAATATAATCGAATCCAATGATTACAATCAGTGAAATGACACTATAAATGACAACTGAAAACTAGTACTAACCGTTTATAAAGAAACACAAGCCGAACACGAAACCACACTAATGACCCTTAAAATCAATCAACTCATACCCAAAACTAATCAAGACCACTCCACAACCATTATCAAACACTCTCGGCTTAAAAGCCACTTATTTAACCAAGTGATAACTTTCGATCTCCAAAATCATTTATTGAGCATCAAGGCCAGAAAGCAAGTTGTAAAGAACCAAAACACTAATTTTATACACTCATATGACATACGTATAACAATCAACGCAATGTGTGATAGACGAAAATGATATCAAATCATGTTAACATGTTTTAGTAAATAAGATTTTTAGTATTTTAATCAAAATTGTTCAACTACGAATTACGGCATCGGTTATTCAAGAAAGCTTAAAAAAATACATGGAAAAGAATGTAGTTTTACAAAAACATTAAACAATAGTAGCTCACGCTTGGATAGTTTGTTGCTTACAATAACAACCTCCGATTCCATGGATTTTTATTTTTAAGCCTTCTAAACACACTCATGAACTAATATAATCGAATCCAATGATTACAATCAGTGAAATGACACTATAAATGACAACTGAAAACTAGTACTAACCGTTTATAAAGAAACACAAGCCGAACACGAAACCACAGAATGACCCTTAAAATCAATCAACTCATACCCAAAACTAATCAAGACCACTCCAAACCATTATCAAACACTCTCAGCTTAAAAAGCCACTTATTTAAACCAAGTGATAACTTTCCATCTCCAAAATCATTTATTGAGCATCAAGGCAAGAAAGTAAGTTGTAAAGGACCAAAACACTAATTGTATACACTCATGTACACTCGTATACACTCATATGTCATACGTATAACAATCAACGCAATGTGTGATAGACGAAAATGATATCAAATCATGTTAACATGTTTAGTAAATAAGATTTTTAGTAATTTAATCAAATTGTTCAACTACGAATTACGGCATCGAGTTATTCAAGAAAGCTTAACAAAATACATGGAAAAGAATGTAGTTTTACAAAAACATTAAACAATAGTAGCTCACGCTTGGATAGTTTGTTGCTTACAATAACAACCTCCGATTCCATGGATTTTTGATTTTAAGCCTTCTAAACACACTCATGAACTAATATAATCGAATCCAATGATTACAATCAGTGAAATGACACTATAAATGACAACTGAAAACTAGTACTAACCGTTTATAAATAAACACAAGCCGAACACGAAACCACACTAATGACCCTTAAAATCAATCAACTCATACCCAAAACTAATCAAGACCACTCCACAACCATTATCAAACACTCTCGGCTTAAAAAGCCACTTATTTTAACCAAGTGATAACTTTCGATCTCCAAAATCATTTATTGAGCATCAAGGCCAGAAAGCAAGTTGTAAAGAACCAAAACACTAATTTTATACACTCATATGACATACGTATAACAATCAACGCAATGTGTGATAGACGAAAATGATATCAAATCATGTAACATGTTTTAGTAAATAAGATTTTTAGTATTTTAATCAAAATTGTGCAACTACGAATTACGGCATCGAGTTATTCAAGAAAGCTTAACAAAATACATGGAAAAGAATGTAGTTTTACAAAAACATTAAACAATAGTAGCTCACGCTTGGATAGTTTGTTGCTTACAACAACCTCCGATTCCATGGATTTTTATTTTTAAGCCTTCTAAACACACTCATGAACTAATATAATCGAATCCAATGATTACAATCAGTGAAATGACACTATAAATGACAACTGAAAACTAGTACTAACGTTATAAAGAAACACAAGCCGAACACGAAACCACATGAATGACCCTTAAAATCAATCAACTCATACCCAAAACTAATCAAGACCACTCCACAACCATTATCAAACACTCTCGGCTTAAAAAGCCACTTATTTAAACCAAGTGATAACTTTCGATCTCCAAAATCATTTATTGAGCATCAAGGCCAGAAAGCAAGTTGTAAAGGACCAAAACACTAATGTATACACTCATATACACTCATATGTCATACGTATAACAATCAACGCAATGTGTGATAGACGAAAATGATATCAAATCATGTTAACATGTTTTAGTAAATAAGATTTTTAGTATTTTAATCAAAATTGTCAACTACGAATTACGGCATCGAGTTATTCAAGAAAGCTTAACAAAATACATGGAAAAGAATGTAGTTTTACAAAAACATTAAACAATAGTAGCTCACGCTTGGATAGTTTGTTGCTTACAATAACAACCTCCGATTCCATGGGGTTTTGATTTTAAGCCTTCTAAACACACTCATGAACTAATATAATCGAATCCAATGATTACAATCAGTGAAATGACACTATAAATGACAACTGAAAACTAGTACTAACCGTTTATAAAGAAACACAAGCCGAACACGAAACCACACGAATGACCCTTAAAATCAATCAACTCATACCCAAAACTAATCAAGACCACTCCACAACCATTATCAAACACTCTCAGCTTAAAAAGCCACTTATTTAACCAAGTGATAACTTTCCATCTCCAAAATCATTTATTGAGCAAGGCAAGAAAGTAAGTTGTAAAGGACCAAAACACTAATTGTATACACTCATGTACACGTATACACTCATATGTCATACGTATAACAATCAACGCAATGTGTGATAGACGAAAATGATATCAAATCATGTTAACATGTTTTAGTAAATAAGATTTTTTAGTAATTTAATCAAAAGTTCAACTACGAATTACTGCATCGAGTTATTCAAGAAAGCTTAACAAAATACATGAAAAGAATGTAGTTTTACAAAAACATTAAACAATAGTAGCTCACGCTTGGATAGTTTGTTGCTTACAATAACAACCTCCGATTCCATTGATTTTTTATTTTTAAGCCTTCTAAACACACTCATGAATTAATATAATCAAATCCGATGATTACAATCAGTGAAATGACGCTATAAATGACAAATAAAAACTAGTACTAACCGTTTATAAAGAAACACAAGCCGAACACGAAACCACACGAATGACCCTTAAAATCAATCAACTCATACCCAAAACTAATCAAGACCACCAACATCAAACACACAAAACCATTATCAAAACCATCTCCATTTATAGCATCAACACACTTCAGCTTAAAAAGCCACTTATTAAACAAGTGATAACTTTCCATCTCCAAAATCATTTATTGAGCATCAAGGCAAGAAAGCAAGTTGTAAAGGACAAAACACTAATTATACACTCATGTACACTCGTATACTCATATGTCATACGTATAACAATCAACGCAATGTGTGATAGACGAAAATGATATCAAATCATGTTAACATGTTTTAGTAAATAAGATTTTTTAGTATTTTAATCAAAATTGTTCAACTACGAATTACGGCATCGAGTTATTCAAGAAAGCTTAACAAAATACATGGAAAAGAATGTAGTTTTACAAAAACATTAAACAATAGTAGCTCACGCTTGGATAGTTTGTTGCTTACAATAACAACCTCCGATTCCATGGAGTTTTGATTTTTAAGCCTTCTAAACACACTCATGAACTAATATAATCGAATCCAATGATTACAATCAGTGAAATGACACTATAAATGACAACTGAAAACTAGTACTAACCGTTTATAAAGAAACACAAGCCGAACACGAAACACACTAATGACCCTTAAAATCAATCAACTCATACCCAAAACTAATCAAGACCACTCCACAACTATTATCAAACACTCTCAGCTTAAAAAGCCACTTATTTTAACCAAGTGATAACTTTCGATCTCCAAAATCATTTATTGAGCATCAAGGCCAAAGCAAGTTGTAAAGAACCAAAACACTAATTTATACACTCATATGACATACGTATAACAATCAACGCAATGTGTGATAGACGAAAATGATATCAAATCATGTTAACATGTTTTAGTAAATAAGATTTTTAGTATTTAATCAAAATTGTTCAACTACGAATTACGGCATCGAGTTATTCAAGAAAGCTTAACAAAATACATGGAAAAGAATGTAGTTTTACAAAAACATTAAACAATAGTAGCTCACGCTTGGATAGTTTGTTGCTTACAATAACAACCTCCGATTCCATGGATTTTTATTTTTAAGCCTTCTAACACACTCATGAACTAATATAATCGAATCCAATGATTACAATCAGTGAAATGACACTATAAATGACAACTGAAAACTAGTACTAACCGTTTATAAAGAAACACAAGCCGAACACGAAACCACATAATGACCCTTAAAATCAATCAACTCATACCCAAAACTAATCAAGACCACTCCACAACCATTATCAAACACTCTCGGCTTAAAAAGCCACTTATTTAAACCAAGTGATAACTTTCGATCTCCAAAATCATTTATTGAGCATCAAGGCAAGAAGTTGTAAAGAACCAAAACACTATTGTACACTCATTTACACTCTACACTCATATGTCATACGTATAACAATCAACGCAATGTGTGATAGACGAAAATGATATCAAATCATGTTAACATGTTTTAAATAAGATTTTTAGTATTTAATCAAAATTGTTCAACTACGAATTACGGCATCGAGTTATTCAAGAAAGCTTAACAAAATACATGGAAAAGAATGTAGTTTTACAAAAACATTAAACAATAGTAGCTCACGCTTGGATAGTTTGTTGCTTACAATAACAACCTCCGATTCCATGGATTTTTGATTTTTAAGCCTTCTAAACACACTCATGAACTAATATAATCGAATCCAATGATTACAATCAGTGAAATGACACTATAAATGACAACTGAAAACTAGTACTAACCGTTTATAAAGAAACACAAGCCGAACACGAAACCACACTAATGACCCTTAAAATCATCAACTCATACCCAAAACTAATCAAGACCACTCCACAACCATTATCAAACACTCTCGGCTTAAAAAGCCACTTATTTAAACAAGTGATAACTTTCGATCTCCAAAATCATTTATTGAGCATCAAGGCCAGAAAGCAAGTTGTAAAGGACCAAAACACATATTTTATACACTCATATGTCATACGTATAACAATCAACGCAATGTGTGATAGACGAAAATGATATCAAATCATGTTAACATGTTTTAGTAAATAAGATTTTTAGTATTTTAATCAAAATTGTTCAACTACGAATTACGGCATCGAGTTATTCAAGAAAGCTTAACAAAATACATGGAAAAGAATGTAGTTTTACAAAAACATTAAACAATAGTAGCTCACGCTTGGATAGTTTGTTGCTTACAATAACAACCTCCGATTCCATGGATTTTTTTTTTTTAAGCCTTCTAAACACACTCATGAACTAATATAATCGAATCCAATGATTACAATCAGTGAAATGACACAATAAATGACAACTGAAAACTAGTACTAACCGTTTATAAAGAAACACAAGCCGAACACGAAACCACACCAATGACCCTTAAAATCAATCAACTCATACCCAAAACTAATCAAGACCACTCCACAACCATTATCAAACACTCTCAGCTTAAAAAGCCACTTATTTAAACCAAGTGATAACTTTCCATCTCCAAAATCATTTATTGAGCATCAAGGCAAGAAAGCAAGTTGTAAAGGACCAAAACTAATTGTATACACTCATGTACACTCGTATACACTCATATGTCATACGTATAACAATCAACGCAATGTGTGATAGACGAAAATGATATCAAATCATGTTAACATGTTTTAGTAAATAAGATTTTTAGTAATTTAATCAAAATTGTTCAACTACGAATTACGGCATCGAGTTATTCAAGAAAGCTTAACAAAATACATGGAAAAGAATGTAGTTTTACAAAAACATTAAACAATAGTAGCTCACGCTTGGATAGTTTGTTGCTTACAATAACAACCTCCGATTCCATGGATTTTTTTTTTAAGCCTTCTAAACACACTCATGAACTAATATAATCGAATCAATGATTACAATCAGTGAAATGACACTATAAATGACAACTGAAAACTAGTACTAACGTTTATAAAGAAACACAAGCCGAACACGAAACCACACTAATGACCCTTAAAATCAATCAACTCATACCCAAAACTAATCAAGACACTCCACAACCATTATCAAACACTCTCGGCTTAAAAAGCCACTTATTTAAACCAAGTGATAACTTTCGATCTCCAAATCATTTATTGAGCATCAAGGCCAGAAAGCAAGTTGTAAAGACCAAACACTAATTGTATACACTCATATGACATACGTATAACAATCAACGCAATGTGTGATAGACGAAAATGATATCAAATCATGTTAACATGTTTTAGTAAATAAGATTTTTAGTATTTTAATCAAAATTGTTCAACTACGAATTACGGCATCGAGTTATTCAAGAAAGCTTAACAAAATACATGGAAAAGAATGTAGTTTTACAAAAACATTAAACAATAGTAGCTCACGCTTGGATAGTTTGTTGCTTACAATAACAACCTCCGAATCCATGGAGTTTTTATTTTTAAGCCTTCTAAACACACTCATGAACTAATATAATCGAATCCGATGATTACAATCAGTGAAATGACACTATAAATGACAACTGAAAACTAGTACTAACCGTTTATAAAGAAACACAAGCCGAACACGAAACACACGAATGACCCTTAAAATCAATCAACTCATACCCAAAACTAATCAAGACCACTCCACAACCTTATCAAACACTCAGCTTAAAAAGCCACTTATTTAAACCAAGTGATAACTTTCATCTCCAAAATCATTTATTGAGCATCAAGGCAAGAAAGCAAGTTGTAAAGGACCAAAACACTAATTGTATACACTCATGTACACTCGTATACACTCATATGTCATACGTATAACAATCAACGCAATGTGTGATAGACGAAAATGATATCAAATCATGTTAACATGTTTTAGTAAATAAGATTTTTTAGTAATTTAATCAAAATTGTTCAACTACGAATTACGGCATCGAGTTATTCAAAAAGCTTAACAAAATACATGGAAAAGAATGTAGTTTTACAAAAACATTAAACAATAGTAGCTCACGCTTGGATAGTTTGTTGCTTACAATAACAACCTCCGATTCCATGGATTTTTGATTTTTAAGCCTTCTAAACACATCGAACTAATATAATCGAATCCAATGATTACAATCAGTGAAATGACACTATAAATGACAACTGAAAACTAGTACTAACCGTTTATAAAGAAACACAAGCCGAACACGAAACCACACTAATGACCCTTAAAATCAATCAACTCATACCCAAAACTAATCAAGACCACTCCACAACCATTATCAAACACTCTCGGCTTAAAAAGCCACTTATTTTAACCAAGTGATAACTTTCGATCTCCAAAATCATTATTGAGCATCAAGGCCAGAAAGCAAGTTGTAAAGAACCAAAACACTAATTTTATACACTCATATGACATACGTATAACAATCAACGCAATGTGTGATAGACGAAAATGATATCAAATCATGTTAACATGTTTTAGTAAATAAGATTTTTTAGTATTTAATCAAAATTGTTCAACTACGAATTACGGCATCGAGTTATTCAAGAAAGCTTAACAAAATACATGGAAAAGAATGTAGTTTTAAAAAACATTAAACAATAGTAGCTCACGCTTGGATAGTTTGTTGCTTACAATAACAACCTCCGATTCCATGGATTTTTTATTTTAAGCCTTCTAAACACACTCATGAACTAATATAATCGAATCCAATGATTACAATCAGTGAAATGACACTATAAATGACAACTGAAAACTAGTACTAAGTTTATAAAGAAACACAAGCCGAACACGAAACCACATGAATGACCCTTAAAATCAATCAACTCATACCCAAAACTAATCAAGACCACTCCAGAACCATTATCAAACACTCTCAGCTTAAAAAGCCACTTATTTAAACCAAGTGATAACTTTCCATCTCCAAAATCATTTATTGAGCATCAAGGCAAGAAAGTAAGTTGTAAAGGACCAAAACACTAATTGTATACACTCATGTACACTCGTATACACTCATATGTCATACGTATAACAATCAACGCAATGTGTGATAGACGAAAATGATATCAAATCATGTTAACATGTTTTAGTAAATAAGATTTTTAGTAATTTAATCAAAAGTTCAACTACGAATTACGGCATCGAGTTATTCAAAAAGCTTAACAAAATACATGGAAAGAATGTAGTTTTACAAAAACATTAAACAATAGTAGCTCACGCTTGGATAGTTTGTTGCTTACAATAACAACCTCCGATTCCATGGATTTTTGTTTTAAGCCTTCTAAACACACTCATGAACTAATATAATCGAATCCAATGATTACAATCAGTGAAATGACACTATAAATGACAACTGAAAACTAGTACTAATCGTTTATAAAGAAACACAAGCCGAACACGAAACCACACTAATGACCCTAAAATCAATCAACTCATACCCAAAACTAATCAAGACCACTCCACAACCATTATCAAACACTCTCGCTTAAAAGCCACTTATTTAACCAAGTGATAACTTTCGATCTCCAAAATCATTTATTGAGCATCAAGGCCAGAAAGCAAGTTGTAAAGAACCAAAACACTAATTTTATACACTCATATGACATAGTATAACAATCAACGCAATGTGTGATAGACGAAAATGATATCAAATCATGTTAACATGTTTTAGTAAATAAGATTTTTAGTATTTTAATCAAAATTGTTCAACTACGAATTACGGCATCGGGTTATTCAAGAAGCTTAACAAAATACATGGAAAAGAATGTAGTTTTACAAAAACATTAAACAATAGTAGCTCACGCTTGGATAGTTGCTTACAATAACAACCTCCGATTCATGGATTTTTTATTTTAAGCCTTCTAAACACACTCATGAACTAATATAATCGAATCAATGATTACAATCAGTGAAATGACACTATAAATGACAACTGAAAACTAGTACTAACCGTTTATAAAGAAACACAAGCCGAACACGAAACACATGAATGACCCTTAAAATCAATCAACTCATACCCAAAACTAATCAAGACCACTCAAACCATTATCAAACACTCTCAGCTTAAAAAGCCACTTATTTAAACCAAGTGATAACTTTCCATCTCCAAAATCATTTATTGAGCATCAAGGCAAGAAAGCAAGTTGTAAAGGACCAAAACACTAATTGTATACACTCATGTACACTCGTATACACTCATATGTCATACGTATAACAATCAACGCAATGTGTGATAGACGAAAATGATATCAAATCATGTTAACATGTTTTAGTAAATAAGATTTTTTAGTAATTTAATCAAAATTGTTCAACTACGAATTACGGCATCGAGTTATTCAGAAAGCTTAACAAAATACATGGAAAAGAATGTATTTACAAAAACATTAAACAATAGTAGCTCACGCGGATATGTTTGTGCTTACAATAACAACCTCCGATTCCATGGATTTTTGATTTTTAAGCTTCTAAACACACTCATGAACTAATATATCGAATCCAATGATTACAATCAGTGAAATGACACTATAAATGACAACTGAAAACTAGTACTAACCGTTTATAAAGAAACACAAGCCGAACACGAAACCACACTAATGACCCTTAAAATCAATCAACTCATACCCAAAACTAATCAAGACCACTCCACAACCATTATCAAACACTCTCAGCTTAAAAAGCCACTTATTTAAACAAGTGATAACTTTCGATCTCCAAAATCATTTATTGAGCATCAAGGCCAGAAAGCAAGTTGTAAAGACCAAAACACTAATTTTATACACTCATATGACATACGTATAACAATCAACGCAATGTGTGATAGACGAAAATGATATCAAATCATGTTAACATGTTTTAGTAAATAAGATTTTTAGTATTTTAATCAAAATTGTTCAACTACGAATTACGGCATCGAGTTATTCAAGAAAAGCTTAACAAAATACATGGAAAAGAATGTAGTTTCAAAAAACATTAAACAATAGTAGCTCACGCTTGGATAGTTTGTTGCTTACAATAACAACCTCCGATTCCATGGATTTTTGATTTTTAAGCCTTCTAAACACACTCATGAACTAATATAATCGAATCCAATGATTACAATCAGTGAAATGACACTATAAATGACAACTGAAAACTAGTAAAACCGTTATAAAGAAACACAAGCCGAACACGAAACCACACTAATGACCTTAAAATCAATCAACTCATACCCAAAACTAATCAAGACCACTCCCAACCATTATCAAACACTCTCAGCTTAAAAAGCCACTTTTTAAACCAAGTGATAACTTTCGATCTCCAAAATCATTTATTGAGCATCAAGGCCAGAAAGCAAGTTGTAAAGAACCAAAACACTAATTTTAAACTCATATGAATACGTATAACAATCAACGCAATGTGTGATAGACGAAAATGATATCAAATCATGGTAACATGTTAAATAAGATTTTTAGTATTTTAATCAAAATTGTTCAACTACGAATTACGGCATCGAGTTATTCAAGAAAGCTTAACAAAATACATGGAAAAGAATGTAGTTTTACAAAACATTAAACAATAGTAGCTCACGCTTGGATAGTTTGTTGCTTACAATAACAACCTCCGATTCCATGGAGTTTTGATTTTTAAGCCTTCTAAACACACTCATGAACTAATATAATCGAATCCAATGATTACAATCAGTGAAATGACACTATAAATGACAACTGAAAACTAGTACTATCCGTTATAAAGAAACACAAGCCGAACACGAAACCACACGAATGACCCTTAAATCAATCAACTCATACCCAAAACTAATCAAGACCACTCCAGAACCATTATCAAACACTCTCGGCTTAAAAAGCCACTTATTTAAACAAGTGATAACTTTCCATCTCCAAAATCATTTATTGAGCATCAAGGCAAGAAAGTAAGTTGTAAAGGACCAAAACACTAATTGTATACACTCATGTACACTCGTATACACTCATATGTCATACGTATAACAATCAACGCAATGTGTGATAGACGAAAATGATATCAAATCATGTTAACATGTTTTAGTAAATAAGATTTTTTAGTAATTTAATCAAAATTGTTCAACTACGAATTACGGCATCGAGTTATTCAAAAAGCTTAACAAAATACATGGAAAAGAATGTAGTTTTACAAAAACATTAAACAATAGTAGCTCACGCTTGGATAGTTTGTTGCTTACAATAACAACCTCCGATTCCATGGATTTTTGATTTTAAGCCTTCTAAACACACTCATGAACTAATATAATCGAATCCAATGATTACAATCAGTGAAATGACACTATAAATGACA
Source organism: Flaveria robusta (assembly GCA_025506415.1). NCBI lineage: Eukaryota > Viridiplantae > Streptophyta > Magnoliopsida > Asterales > Asteraceae > Flaveria > Flaveria robusta. Next base: position 3,793 of record JACCIZ010000434.1, on the reverse strand, counting down.
ACTGAAAACTAGTACTAATCGTTTATAAAGAAACACAAGCCGAACACGAAACCACACTAATGACCCTTAAAATCAATCAACTCATACCCAAAACTAATCAAGACCACTCCACAACCATTATCAAACACTCTCGGCTTAAAAAGCCACTTATTTAAACAAGTGATAACTTTCAATCTCCAAAATCATTTATTGAGCATCAAGGCCAAAGCAAGTTGTAAAGAACCAAAACACTAATTTATACACTCATATGACATACGTATAACAATCAACGCAATGTGTGATAGACGAAAATGATATCAAATCATGTTAACATGTTTTAGTAAATAAGATTTTTAGTATTTTAATCAAAATTGTTCAACTACGAATTACGGCATCGAGTTATTCAAGAAAGCTTAACAAATACATGGAAAAGAATGTAGTTTTACAAAACATTAAACAATAGTAGCTCACGCTTGGATAGTTTGTTGCTTACAATAACAACCTCCGATTCCATGGATTTTTTTTTTTTAAGCCTTCTAAACACACTCATGAACTAATATAATCGAATCCAATGATTACAATCAGTGAAATGACACAATAAATGACAACTGAAAACTAGTACTAACCGTTTATAAAGAAACACAAGCCGAACACGAAACCACATGAAGACCCTTAAAATCAATCAACTCATACCAAAACTAATCAAGACCACTCCAAACCATTATCAAACACTCTCAGCTTTAAAAGCCACTTATTTAAACCAAGTGATAACTTTCCATCTCCAAATCATTTATTGAGCATCAAGGCAAGAAAGTAAGTTGTAAAGGACCAAAACACTAATTGTATACACTCATTACACTCGTATACACTCATATGTCATACGTATAACAATCAACGCAATGTGTGATAGACGAAAATGATATCAAATCATGTTAACATGTTTTAGTAAATAAGATTTTTTAGTAATTTAATCAAAATTGTTCAACTACGAATTACGGCATCGAGTTATTCAAGAAAGCTTAACAAAATACATGGAAAAGAATGTAGTTTTACAAAAACATTAAACAATAGTAGCTCACGCTTGGATAGTTTGTTGCTTACAATAACAACCTCCGATTCCATGGATTTTTGATTTTTAAGCCTTCTAAACACACTCATGAACTAATATAATCGAATCCAATGATTACAATCAGTGAAATGACACTATAAATGACAACTGAAAACTAGTACTAACCGTTTATAAAGAAACACAAGCCGAACACGAAACCACACTAATGACCTTAAAATCAATCAACTCATACCCAAAACTAATCAAGACCACTCCACAACCATTATCAAACACTCTCAGCTTAAAAAGCCACTTATTTTAAACCAAGTGATAACTTTCGATCTCCAAAATCATTTATTGAGCATCAAGGCCAGAAAAGCAAGTTGTAAAGAACCAAAACACTAATTTTATACACTCATATGACATACGTATAACAATCAACGCAATGTGTGATAGACGAAAATGATATCAAATCATGTTAACATGTTTTAGTAAATAAAATTTTTTAGTATTTTAATCAAAATTGTTCAACTACGAATTACGGCATCGAGTTATTCAAGAAAGCTTAACAAAATACATGGAAAAGAATGTAGTTTTACAAAAACATTAAACAATAGTAGCTCACGCTTGGATAGTTTGTTGCTTACAATAACAACCTCCGATTCCATGGATTGATTTTTAAAGCCTTCTAAACACTCATGAACTAATATAATCGAATCCAATGATTACAATCAGTGAAATGACACTATAAATGACAACTGAAACTAGTACTAACCGTTTATAAAGAAACACAAGCCGAACACGAAACCACACTAATGACTTAAAATCAATCAACTCATACCCAAAACTAATCAAGACCACTCCCCAACCATTATCAAACACTCTCAGCTTAAAAAGCCACTTTTTTAACCAAGTGATAACTTTCGATCTCCAAAATCATTTATTGAGCATCAAGGCAGAAAGCAAGTTGTAAAGAACCAAAACACTTTTTTACACTCATATGACATACGTATAACAATCAACGCAATGTGTGATAGACGAAAATGATATCAAATCATGGTAACATGTTAAATAAGATTTTTAGTATTTTAATCAAAATTGTTCAACTACGAATTACGGCATCGAGTTATTCAAGAAAGCTTAACAAAATACATGGAAAAAAATGTAGTTTTACAAAAACATTAAACAATAGTAGCTCACGCTTGGATAGTTTGTTGCTTACAATAACAACCTCTGATTCAATGGAGTTTTGATTTTTAAGCCTTCTAAACACACACATGAACTAATACAAAAGAATCCAATGATTACAATCAGTGAAATGACACTATAAATGATAACTGAAAACTAGTACTATCCGTTTATAAAGAAACACAAGCCGAACACGAAACCACACGAATGACCCTTAAAATCAATCAACTCATACCCAAAACTAATCAAGACCACTCCAGAACCATTATCAAACACTCTCAGCTTAAAAAGCCACTTATTTAAACCAAGTGATAACTTCCATCTCCAAATCATTATTGAGCATCAAGGCAGAAGCAAGTAAGTTGTAAAGGACCAAAACACTAATTGTATACACTCATGTACACTCGTATACACTCATATGTCATACGTATAACAATCAACGCAATGTGTGATAGACGAAAATGATATCAAATCATGTTAACATGTTTTAGTAAATAAGATTTTTTAGTAATTTAATCAAAATTGTTCAACTACGAATTACGGCATCGAGTTATTCAAAAAGCTTAACAAAATACATGGAAAAGAATGTAGTTTTACAAAAACATTAAACAATAGTAGCTCACGCTTGGATAGTTTGTTGCTTACAATAACAACCTCCGATTCCATGGATTTTGATTTTTAAGCCTTCTAAACACACTCATGAACTAATATAATCGAATCCAATGATTACAATCAGTGAAATGACACTATAAATGACAACTGAAAACTAATACTAATCGTTTATAAAGAAACCAAAGCCGAACACGAAACCACACAAATGACCCTTGAAATTAATGAACTCATGCCCAAAACTAATCAAGACCACTCCACAACCATTATCAAACACTCTCGGCTTAAAAAGCCACATATTTAAACCAAGTGATAACTTTCAATCTCCAAAATCATTTATTGAGCTTCGAGGCCAGAAAGCAAGTTGTAAAGAACCAAAACACTAATTTTATACACTCATATGACATACGTATAACAATCAACGCAATGTGTGATAGACGAAAATGATATCAAATCATGGTAACATGTTTTAGTAAATAAGATTTTTAGTATTTTAATCAAAATTGTGCAACTACGAAATACTTCATCGAGTTATTCAAGAAAGCTTAACAAAATACATGGAAAAGAATGTAGTTTTACAAAAACATTAAACAATAGTAGCTCACGCTTGGATAGTTTGTTGCTTACAATAACAACCTCCGAATCCATGGAGTTTTTATTTTTATGCCCTCTAAACACACTCATGAACTAATATAATCGAATCCGATGATTACAATCAGTGAAATGACACTATAAATGACAACTGAAAAACTAGTACTAACCGTTATAAGAAACACAAGCCGAACACGAAACCACACGAATGACCCTTAAAATCAATCAATCATACCCAAAACTAATCAAGACCACTCAGAACCATTATCAAACACCTCAGCTTAAAAAGCACTTATTTAAACCAAGTGATAACTTTCCATCTCCAAAATCATTTATTGAGCATCAAGGCAAGAAAGTAAGTTGTAAAGGACCAAAACA
>JACCIZ010000265.1:0-47360 GCA_025506415.1 Flaveria robusta | reverse complement strand
TGAAATCAATGAACTCATGCCCAAAACTAATCAAGACCACTCCACAACCATTATCAAACACTCTCGGCTAAAAAAGCCACTTATTTAAACCAAGTGATAACTTTCGATCTCCAAAATCATTTATTGAGCATCAAGGCAAGAAAGCAAGTTGTAAAGGACCAAAACACTAATTGTATACACTCATATACACTCGTATACACTCATATGTCATACGTATAACAATCAACGCAATGTGTGATAGACGAAAATGATATCAAATCATGTTAAAATGTTTTAGTAAATAAGATTTTTAGTATTTTAATCAAAATTGTGCAACTACGAATTACTGCATCAAGTTATTCAAGAAAGCTTAACAAAATACACGGAAAAGAATGTAGTTTTACTAAAACATTAAACAATAGTAGTTCACGCTTGGATGGTTTGTTGCTTACAATAACAAGCTCCGATTCCATGGGGTTTCGATTTTTAGGTCTTCTAAACACACTCATGAACTAATATAATCGAATCCAATGATTACAATCATTGAACTGACACTATAAATGACAACTAAAAACTTGTACTAATTGTTATAAAGAAACATAAATCGAACACGAAAACCACACGAATGACCCTTGAAATCAATGAACTCATGCCCAAAACTAATCAAGACCACTCCACAACCATTATCAAACACTCTCGGCTTAAAAAGCCACTTATTTAAACCAAGTGATAACTTTCGATCTCCAAAATCATTTATTGAGCATCAAGGCAAGAAAGCAAGTTGTAAAGGACCAAAACACTAATTGTATACACTCATATACACTCGTATACACTCATATGTCATACGTATAACAATCAACGCAATGTGTGATAGACGAAAATGATATCAAATCATGTTAACATGTTTTAGTAATAAGATTTTAGTATTTTAATCAAATTGTGCAACTACGAATTACTGCATCGAGTTATTCAAGAAAGCTTAACAAAATACATGGAAAGAATGTAGTTTTACAAAAACATTAAACAATAGTAGTTCACGCTTGGATAGTTTGTTGCTTACAATAACAAGCCTCCGATCCATGGGGTTTCGATTTTAAGTCTTCTAAACACACTCATGAACTAATATAATCGAATCCAATGATTACAATCATTGAAATGACACTATAAATGACAACTGAAAACTTGTACTAATTGGTTATAAAGAAACACAAATCAAACATGAAACCACACGAATGACCCTTGAAATTAATGAACTCATGCCCAAAACTAATCAAGACCACTCCACAACCATTATCAAACACTCTCGGCTTAAAAAGCCACTTATTTAAACCAAGTGATAACTTTCAATCTCCAAAATCATTTATTGAGCATCAAGGCCAGAAAGCAAGTTGTAAAGAACCAAAACACTAATTTTATACACTCATATACACTCGTATACACTCATATGACATACGTATAACAATCAACGCAATGTGTGATAGACGAAAATGATATCAAATCATGGTAACATGTTTTAGTAAATAAGATTTTTAGTATTTTAATCAAAATTGTGCAACTACGAATTACTGCATCAAGTTATTCAAGAAAGCTTAACAAAATACAAGGAAAAGAATGTAGTTTTACAAAAACATTAAACAATAGTAGTTCACGCTTGGATAGTTTGTTGCTTACAATAACAAGCTCCGATTCCATGGAGTTTTGATTTTTAAGTCTTCTAAACACACTCATGAACTAATATAATCGAATCCAATGATTACAATCATTGAAATGACACTATAAATGACAACTGAAAACTTGTACTAATTGGTTATAAAGAAACATAAATCGAACACGAAACCACACGAATGACCCTTGAAATCAATGAACTCATGCCCAAAACTAATCAAGACCACTCCACAACCATTATCAAACACTCTCGGCTTAAAAAGCCACTTATTTAAACCAAGTGATAACTTTCAATCTCCAAAATCATTTATTGAGCATCAAGGCAAGAAAGCAAGTTGTAAAGGACCAAAACACTAATTGTATACACTCATATACACTCATATGTCATACGTATAACAATCAACGCAATGTGTGATAGACGAAAATGATATCAAATCATGTTAACATGTTTAGTAAATAAGATTTTTTAGTATTTTAATCAAAATTGTGCAACTACGAATTACTGCATCGAGTTATTCAAGAAAGCTTAACAAAATACATGGAAAAGAATGTTGTTTTACAAAAACATTAAACAATAGTAGTTCACGCTTGGATAGTTTGTGCTTACAATAACAAGCTCCGATTTATGGAGTTTTGATTTTTAAGTCTTCTAAACACACTCATGAACTAATATAATCGAATCCAATGATTACAATCATGGAAATGACACTATAAATGACAACTGAAAACTTGTACTAATTGGTTATAAAGAAAATAAATCGAACACGAAACCACACGAATGACCCTTGAAATCAATGAACTCATGCCCAAAACTAATCAAGACCACTCCACAACCATTATCAAACACTCTCGGCTTAAAAAGCCACTTATTTAAACCAAGTGACTTTCAATCTCCAAAATCATTTATTGAGCATCAGCCAGAGAAAAGCAAGTTGTAAAGGACCAAAACACTAATTGTATACACTCATATACACTCGTATACACTCATATGTCATACGTATAACAATCAACGCAATGTGTGATAGACGAAAATGATATCAAATCATGTTAACATGTTTTAGTAAATAAGATTTTTAGTATTTTAATCAAAATTGTGCAACTACGAATTACTGCATCAAGTTATTCAAGAAAGCTTAACAAAATACACGGAAAAGAATGTGTGTTTTACAAAAACATTAAACAATAGTAGTTCACGCTTGGATAGTTTGTTGCTTACAATAACAAGCTCCGATTCCATGGAGTTTCGATTTTTAAGTCTTCTAAACACACTCATGAACTAATATAATCGAATCCAATGATTACAATCATGGAATGACACTATAAATGACAACTGAAAACTTGTACTAATTGGTTATAAAGAAACATAAATCGAACACGAAACCCACGAATGACCCTTGAAATCAATGAATCATGCCCAAAACTAATCAAGACCACTCCACAACCATTATCAAACACTCTCGGCTTAAAAAGCCACTTATTTAACCAAGTGATAACTTTCAATCTCCAAAATCATTTATGAGCATCAAGGCCAGAAAGCAAGTTGTAAAGGACCAAAACACTAATTGTACACTCATATACACTCGTATAACTCATATGTCATACGTATAACAATCAACGCAATGTGTGATAGACGAAAATGATATCAAATCATGTTAACATGTTTTAGTAAATTAGATTTTTAGTATTTTAATCAAAATTGTGCAACTACGAATTACTGCATCAAGTTATTCAAGAAAGCTTAACAAAATACACGGAAAAGAATGTTGTTTTACAAAAACATTAAACAATAGTAGTTCACGCTTGGATAGTTTGTTGCTTACAATAACAAGCTCCGATTCCATGGAGTTTCGATTTTTAAGTCTTCTAAACACACTCATGAACTAATATAATCGAATCCAATGATTACAATCATGGAAATGACACTATAAATGACAACTGAAAACTTGTACTAATTGGTTATAAAGAAACATAAATCGAACACGAAACCACACGAATGACCCTTGAAATCAATGAACTCATGCCCAAAACTAATCAAGACCACTCCACAACCATTATCAAACACTCTCGGCTTAAAAGCCACTTATTTAAACCAAGTGATAACTTTCAATCTCCAAAATCATTTATTGAGCATCAAGGCCAGAAAGCAAGTTGTAAAGGACCAAAACACTAATTGTACACTCATATACACTCGTATACACTCATATGTCATACGTATAACAATCAACGCAATGTGTGATAGACGAAAATGATATCAAATCATGTTAACATGTTTAGTAAATAAGATTTTTTAGTATTTTAATCAAAATTGTGCAACTACGAATTACTGCATCGAGTTATTCAAGAAAGCTTAACAAAATACATGGTAAAGAATGTAGTTTTACAAAAATATTAAACAATAGTAGTTCACGCTTAGATAGTTTGTTGCTTACAATAACAAGCTCCGATTCCATAGAGTTTCGCTTTTTAAGTCTTTTAAACACACTCATGAACTAATATAATCGAATCCGATGATTACAATCAGTGAAATGACACTATAAATGACAACTTAAAACTGGTAATAACTGTTTATAAAGAAACACAAATCGAACACGAAACCACACGAATAACCCTTAAAATCAATCAAGTCATACCCAAAACTAATCAAGACCACACCACAACCATTATAAAACACTCTCGGCTTAAAAAGCCACTTATTTAAACCAACTAATAACTTTTGATCTCCAAAATTATTTATTGAGCATGAAGGCAAGAAAGCAAGTTGTAAACGACCAAAACACTAATTGTATACACTCATATACACTCGTATACACTCATATGTCACACGTATAACAATCAACGTAATGTGTGACAGACGAAAATGATATCAAATCATGGTAACATGTTTAGTAAATAAGATTTTTAGTATTTTAATCAAAATTGTGCAACTACGAATTACTGCATCGAGTTATTCAAGAAAGCTTAACAAAATACATGGAAAAGAATGTAGTTTTACAAAACATTAAACAATAGTAGTTCACGCTTGGATAGTTTGTTGCTTACAATAACAAGCTCCGATTCCATGGGTTTCGATTTTTAAGTCTTCTAAACACACTCATGAACTAATATAATCGAATCCAATGATTACAATCAGTGAAATGACACTATAAATGACAACTGAAAACTAGTACTAACCGTTTATAAAGAAAATAAATCGAACACGAAACCACACGAATGACCCTTGAAATCAATGAACTCATACCAAAACTAATCAAGACCACTCCACAACCATTATCAAACACTCTCGGCTTAAAAAGCCACTTATTTAAACCAAGTGATAACTTTCGATCTCCAAAATCTTTATTGAGCATCAAGGCAAGAAAGCAAGTTGTAAAGGACCAAAACACTAATTGTATACACTCATATACACTCGTATACACTCATATGTCATACGTATAACAATCAACGCAATGTGTGATAGACGAAAATGATATCAAATCATGTTAACATGTTTAGTAAATAAGATTTTTAGTATTTTAATCAAAATTTGCAACTACGAATTACTGCATCGAGTTATTCAAGAAAGCTTAACAAAATACATGGAAAAGAATGTAGTTTTACAAAAACATTAAACAATAGTAGTTCACGCTTGGATAGTTTGTTGCTTACAATAACAAGCTCCGATTCCATGGGTTTCGATTTTGAAGTCTTCTAAACACACTCATGAACTAATATAATCGAATCCAATGATTACAATCATGGAAATGACACTATAAATGACAACTGAAAACTTGTACTAATTGGTTATAAAGAAACATAAATCGAACACGAAACCACACGAATGACCCTTGAAATCAATGAACCCATGCCCAAAACTAATCAAGACCACTCCACAACCATTATCAAACACTCTCGGTTTAAAAAGCCACTTATTTAAACCAAGTGATAACTTTCAATCTCCAAAATAATTTATTGAGCATCAAGGCCAGAAAGCAAGTTGTAAAGGACCAAAACACTAATTGTATACACTCATATACACTCATATGTCATACGTATAACAATCAACGCAATGTGTGATAGACGAAAATGATATCAAATCATGTTAACATGTTTTAGTAAATAAGATTTTTAAGTATTTTAATAATAATTGTGCAACTACGAATTACTGCATCAAGTTATTCAAGAAAGCTTAACAAAATACACGGAAAAGAATGTTGTTTTACAAAAACATTAAACAATAGTAGTTCACGCTTGGATAGTTTGTTGCTTACAATAACAAGCTCCGATTTAATGGAGTTTTGATTTTTAAGTCTTCTAAACACACTCATGAACTAATATAATCGAATCCAATGATTACAATCATGGAAATGACACTATAAATGACAACTAAAAAGTTGTACTAATTGGTTATAAAGAAACATAAATCGAACACGAAACCACACGAATGACCCTTGAAATCAATGAACCCATGCCCAAAACTAATCAAGACCACTCCACAACCATTATCAAACACTCTCGGCTTAAAAAGCCACTTATTTAAACCAAGTGATAACTTTCAATCTCCAAAATCATTTATTGAGCATCAAGGCCAGAAAGCAAGTTGTAAAGGACCAAAACACTAATTGTATACACTCATATACACTCGTATACACTCATATGTCATACGTATAACAATCAACGCAATGTGTGATAGACGAAAATGATATCAAATCATGTTAACATGTTTTAGTAAATAAGATTTTTTAGTATTTTAATCAAAATTGTGCAACTACGAATTACTGCATCAAGTTATTCAAGAAAGCTTAACAAAATACACAGAAAAGAATGTTGTTTTACAAAAACATTAAACAATAGTAGTTCACGCTTGGATAGTTTGTTGCTTACAATAACAAGCTCCGATTCCATGGAGTTTCGATTTTAAGTCTTCTAAACACACTCATGAACTAATATAATCGAATCCAATGATTACAATCATGGAAATGACACTATAAATGACAACTGAAAACTTGTACTAATTGGTTATAAAGAAACATAAATCGAACACGAAACCACACGAATGACCTTGAAATCAATGAATTCATGCCCAAAACTAATCAAGACCACTCCACAACCATTATCAAACACTCTCGGCTAAAAAGCCACTTATTTAAACCAAGTGATAACTTTCAATCTCCAAAATCATTTATGAGCATCAAGGAAAGAAAGCAAGTTGTAAAGGACCAAAACACTAATTGTATACACTCATATACACTCGTATACACTCATATGGCATATGTATAACAATCAACGCAATGTGTGATAGACGAAAATGATATCAAATCATGGTAACATGTTTTACTAAATAAAATTTTTAGTATTTTAATCAAAATTGCGCAACTACGAATTACTGCATCGAGTTATTCAAGAAAGCTTAACAAAATACATGGAAAATAATGTAGTTTTACAAAAACATTAAACAATAATAGTTCACGCTTAGATAGTTTGTTGCTTACAATAACAAGCTCCGATTCCATGGACTTTTGATTTTTAAGTCTTCTAAACACACTCATTAACTAATATAATCGAATCCAATGATTACAATCATGGAAATGACAACTGAAAACTTGTACTAATAGGTTAAAAAGAAACATAAATCGAACACGAAACCACACGAATGACCCTTAAAATCAATCAACTCATACCCAAAACTAATCAAGACCACTCCACAACCATTATCAAACACTCTCGGCTTAAAAAGCCACTTATTTAAACCAAGTGATAACTTTCGATCTCCAAAATCATTTATTGAGCATCAAGGCAAGAAAGCAAGTTGTAAAGGACCAAAACACTAATTGTATACACTCATATACACTCGTATACACTCATATGTCATACGTATAACAATCAACGCAATGTGTGATAGACGAAAATGATATCAAATCATGTTAACATGTTTTAGTAAATAAGATTTTTTAGTATTTTAATCAAAATTGTGCAACTACGAATTACTGCATCGAGTTATTCAAGAAAGCTTAACAAAATACAGGAAAAGAATGTAGTTTTACAAAAACATTAAACAATAGTAGTTCACGCTTGGATAGTTTGTTGCTTACAATAACAAGCTCCGATTCCATGGGGTTTCGATTTTTAAGTCTTCTAAACACACTCATGAACTAATATAATCGAATCCAATGATTACAATCAGTGAAATGACACTATAAATGACAACTGAAAACTAGTACTAACTGTTTATAAAGAAACACAAGCCGAACACGAAACCACACGAATGACCCTTAAAATCAATCAACTCATACCCAAAACTAATCAAGACCACTCCACAACCATTATCAAACACTCTCGGCTTAAAAAGCCACTTATTTAAACCAAGTGATAACTTTCGATCTCCAAAATCATTTATTGAGCATCAAGGCAAGAAAGCAAGTTGTAAAGGACCAAAACACTAATTGTATACACTCATATACACTCGTATACACTCATATGTCATACGTATAACAATCAACGCAATGTGTGATAGACGAAAATGATATCAAATCATGTTAACATGTTTTAGTAAATAAGATTTTTTAGTATTTTAATCAAAATTGTGTAACTACGAATTACTGCATCGAGTTATTCAAGAAAGCTTAACAAAATACATGGAAAAGAATGTAGTTTTACAAAAACATTAAACAATAGTAGTTCACGCTTGGATAGTTTGTTGCTTACAATAACAAGCTCCGATTCCATGGGGTTTCGATTTTTAAGTCTTCTAAACACACTCATGAACTAATATAATCGAATCCAATGATTACAATCATGGAAATGACACAATAAATGACAACTGAAAACTTGTACTAAAACCATAAAGAAACATAAATCAAACACGAAACCACACGAATAACCCTTGAAATCAATGAATTCATGCCCAAAACTAATCAAGACCACTCTACAACCATTATCAAACACTCTCGGCTTAAAAAGCCACTTATTTAAACCAAGTGATAACTTTCAATCTCCATAATCATTTATTGAGCATCAAAGCCAGAAAGCAAGTTGTAAAGGACCAGAACACTAATTGTATACACTCATATACACTCGTATACACTCATATGTCATACGTATAACAATCAACGCAATGTGTGATAGACGAAAATGATATCAAATCATGTTAACATGTTTTAGTAAATAAGATTTTTTAGTATTTTAATCAAAATTGTGCAACTACGAATTACTGCATCAAGTTATTCAAGAAAGCTTAACAAAATACAAGGAAAAGAATGTAGTTTTACAAAAACATTAAACAATAGTAGCTCACGCTTGGATAGTTTGTTGCTTACAACAACAAGCTCCGATTCCATGGAGTTTCGATTTTTAAGTCTTCTAAACACCCTCATGAACTAATATAATCGAACCAATGATTACAATCATAGAAATGACACTATAAATGACAACTGAAAACTTGTAATAATTGGTTATAAAGAAACATAAATCGAACACGAAACCACACGAATGACCCTTAAAATCAATGAACTCATGCCCAAAACTAATCAAGACCACTCCACAACCATTATCAAACACTCTCGGCTTAAAAAGCCACTTATTTAAACCAAGAGATAACTTTCAATCTCCAAAATAATTTATTGACCTTCAAGGCCAGAAAGCAAGTTGTAAAGGACCAAAACACTAATTGTATACACTCATATACACTCGTATACACTCATATGTCATACGTATAACAATCAATGCAATGTGTGATAGACAAAAATGATATCAAATCATGTTTTTTTAGTATTTTAATCAAAATTGTGCAACTACGAATTACTGCATCAAGTTATTCAAGAAAGCTTAACAAAATACACAGAAAAGAATGTTGTTTTACAAAAACATTAAACAATAGTAGTTCACGCTTGGATAGTTTGTTGCTTACAATAACAAGCTCCGATTCCATGGAGTTTCGATTTTTAAGTCTTCTAAACACACTCATGAACTAATATAATCGAATCCAATGATTACAATCATGGAAATGACACTATAAATGACAACTGAAAACTTGTACTAATTGGTTATAAAGAAACATAAATCGAACACGAAACCACACGAATGACCCTTGAAATCAATGAATTCATGCCCAAAACTAATCAAGACCACTCCACAACCATTATCAAACACTCTCGGCTTAAAAAGCCACTTATTTAAACCAAGTGATAACTTTCAATCTCCAAAATCATTTATTGAGCATCAAGGCAGAAAGCAAGTTGTAAAGGACCAAAACACTAATTGTACACTCATATACACTCGTATAAACTCATATGTCATACGTATAACAATCAACGCAATGTGTGATAGACGAAAATGATATCAAATCATGTTAACATGTTTTAGTAATAAGATTTTTTAGTATTTTAATCAAAATTGTGCAACTACGAATTACTGCATCGAGTTATTCAAGAAAGCTTAACAAAATACATGGAAAAGAATGTAGTTTTACAAAAACATTAAACAATAGTAGTTCACGCTTGGATAGTTTGTTGCTTACAATAACAAGCTCCGATTCCATGGGGTTTCGATTTTAAGTCTTCTAAACACACTCATGAACTAATATAATCGAATCCAATGATTACAATCATGGAAATGACACTATAAATGACAACTAAAAACTTGTACTAATTGGTTATAAAGAAACATAAATCGAACACGAAACCACACGAATGACCCTTGAAATCAATGAATTCATGCCCAAAACTAATCAAGACCACTCCACAACCATTATCAAACACTCTCGGCTTAAAAAGCCACTTATTTAAACCAAGTGATAACTTTCGATCTCCAAAATCATTTATTGAGCATCAAGGCAAGAAAGCAAGTTGTAAAGGACCAAAACACTAATTGTATACACTCATATACACTCGTATACACTCATATGTCATACGTATAACAATCAACGCAATGTGTGATAGACGAAAATGATATCAAATCATGTTAAAATGTTTTAGTAAATAAGATTTTTTAGTATTTTAATCAAAATTGTGCAACTACGAATTACTGCATCAAGTTATTCAAGAAAGCTTAACAAAATACACGGAAAAGAATGTAGTTTTACAAAAACATTAAACAATAGTAGTTCACGCTTGGATAGTTTGTTGCTTACAATAACAAGCTCCGATTCCATGGAGTTTCGATTTTTAAGTCTTCTAAACACACTCATGAACTAATATAATCGAATCCAATGATTACAATCATTGAAATGACACTATAAATGACAACTAAAGACTTGTACTAATTGGTTATAAAGAAACACAAATCGAACACGAAACCACACGAATGACCCTTGAAATCCATGAACTCATGCCCAAAACTAATCAAGACCACTCCACAACCATTATCAAACACCCTCGGCTTTAAAAGTCACTTATTTTAACCAAGTGATAACTTTCGATCTCCAAAATCATTTATTGAGCATCAAGGCAAGAAAGCACGTTGTAAACGACCAAAACACTAATTGTATACTATCATATACACTCGTATACACTCATATGTCACACGTATAACAATCAACGCAATGTGTGATAGACGAAAATGATATCAAATCATGGTAACATGTTTTAGTAAATAAGATTTTTAGTATTTAATCAAAATTGTGCAACTACGAATTACTGCATCGAGTTATTCAAGAAAGCTTAACAAAATACATGGAAAAGAATGTAGTTTTACAAAAACATTAAACAATAGTAGTTCACGCTTGGATAGTTTGTTGCTTACAATAACAAGCTCGATTCCATGGGTTTTGATTTTTAAGTCTTCTAAACACACTCATGAACTAATATAATCGAATCCAATGATTACAATCAGGAAATGACATATAAATGACAACTGAAAACTAGTACTAACGTTTATAAAGAAACACAAATCGAACACGAAACCACACGAATGACCCTTAAAATCAATCAACTCATACCCAAAACTAATCAAGACCACCCACAACCATTATCAAACACTCTCGGCTTAAAAGCCACTTATTTAAACCAAGTGATAACTTTCGATCTCCAAAAATTTATTGAGCATCAAGGCAAGAAAGCAAGTTGTAAAGGACCAAAACATAATTGTATACACTCATATACACTCGTATACACTCATATGTCATACGTATAACAATCAACGCAATGTGTGATAGACGAAAATGATATCAAATCATGTTAACATGTTTTAGTAAATAAGATTTTTAGTATTTTAATCAAAATGTGCAACTACGAATTACTGCATGAGTTATTCAAGAAAGCTTAACAAAATACATGGAAAAGAATGTAGTTTTACAAAAACATTAAACAATAGTAGTTCACGCTGGATAGTTTGTTGCTTACAATAACAAGCTCCGATTCCATGGGTTTCGATTTTTAGTCTTCTAAACACACTCATGAACTAATATAATCGAATCCAATGATTACAATCAGTGAAATGACACTATAAATGACAACTGAAAACTAGTACAAACCGTTATAAAGAAACACAAGCCGAACACGAAACCACACGAATGACCCTTAAAATCAATCAACTCATACCAAAACTAATCAAGACCACTCCACAACCATTATCAAACACTCTCGGCTTAAAAAGCCACTTATTTAACCTAGTGATAACTTTCGATCTCCAAAATCTTTTATTGAGCATCAAGGCAAGAAAGCAAGTTGTAAAGGACCAAAACACTAATTGTATACACTCATATACACTCGTATACACTCATATGTCATACGTATAACAATCAACGCAATGTGTGATAGACGAAAATGATATCAAATCATGTTAACATGTTTTAGTAAATAAGATTTTTTAGTATTTTAATCAAAATTGTGCAACTACGAATTACTGCATCGAGTTATTCAAGAAAGCTTAACAAAATACATGGAAAAGAATGTAGTTTTACAAAAACATTAAACAATAGTAGTTCACGCTTGGATAGTTTGTTGCTTACAATAACAAGCTCCGATTCCATGGAGTTTCGATTTTTAAGTCTTCTAAACACACTCATGAACTAATATAATCGAATCCAATGATTACAATCATGGAAATGACACTATAAATGACAACTGAAAACTTGTACTAATTGGTTATAAAGAAACATAAATCGAACACGAAACCACACGAATGACCCTTGAAATCAATGAACTCATGCCCAAAACTAATCAAGACCACTCCACAACCATTATCAAACACTCTCGGCTTAAAAAGCCACTTATTTAAACCAAGTGATAACTTTCAATCTCCAAAATCATTTATTGAGCATCAAGGCCAGAAAGCAAGTTGTAAAGGACCAAAACACTAATTGTATACTCATATACACTCGTATAAACTCATATGTCATACGTATAACAATCAACGCAATGTGTGATAGACGAAAATGATATCAAATCATGTTAACATGTTTTAGTAAATAGATTTTTTAGTATTTTAATCAAAATTGTGCAACTACGAATTACTGCATCAGTTATTCAAGAAAGCTTAACAAAATACACGGAAAAGAATGTTGTTTTACAAAAACATTAAACAATAGTAGTTCACGCTTGGATAGTTTGTTGCTTACAATAACAAATCCGATTCCATGGAGTTTCGATTTTTAAGTCTTCTAAACACACTCATGAACTAATATAATCGAATCCAATGATTACAATCACGGAAATGACACTATAAATGACAACTGAAAACTTGTACTAATTGGTTATAAAGAAACATAAATCAAACATGAAACCACACGAATGACCCTTGAAATTAATGAACTCATGCCCAAAACTAATCAAGACCACTCCACAACCATTATCAAACACTCTCGGCTTAAAAAGCCACTTATTTAAACCAAGTGATAACTTTCAATCTCCAAAATCATCATCAAGGCTAGAAAGCAAGTTGTAAAGGACCAAAACACTAAATTTATACACTCATATACACTCGTATACACTCATATGTCATACGTATAACAATCAACGCAATGTGTGATAGACGAAAATGATATCAAATCATGTTAACATGTTTTAGTAAATAAGATTTTTTAGTATTTTAATCAAAATTGTGCAACTACGAATTACTGCATCGAGTTATTCAAGAAAGCTTAACAAAATACATGGAAAAGAATGTAGTTTTACAAAAACATTAAACAATAGTAGTTCACGCTTGGATAGTTTGTTGCTTACAATAACAGGCTCCGATTCCATGGGTTTCGATTTTTAAGTCTTCTAAACACACTCATGAACTAAATAATCGAATCCAATGATTACAATCATGGAAATGACACTATAAATGACAACTGAAAACTTGTACTAATTGGTTATAAAGAAACATAAATCGAACACGAAACCACACGAATGACCCTTGAAATCAATGAATTCATGCCCAAAACTAATCAAGACCACTCCACAACCATTATCAAACACTCTCGGCTTAAAAAGCCACTTATTTAAACCAAGTGATAACTTTCAATCTCCAAAATCATTTATTGAGCATCAAGGCCAGAAAGCAAGTTGTAAAGGACCAAAACACTAATTGTATACACTCATATACACTCGTATAAACTCATATGTCATACGTATAACAATCAACGCAATGTGTGATAGACGAAAATGATATCAAATCATGTTAACATGTTTTAGTAAATAAGATTTTTTAGTATTTTAATCAAAATTGTGCAACTACGAATTACTGCATCAAGTTATTCAAGAAAGCTTAACAAAATACACGGAAAAGAATGTTGTTTTACAAAAACATTAAACAATAGTAGTTCACGCTTGGATAGTTTGTTGCTTACAATAACAAGCTCCGATTCCATGGAGTTTCGATTTTTAAGTCTTCTAAACACACTCATGAACTAATATAATCGAATCCAATGATTACAATCATGGAAATGACACTATAAATGACAACTGAAAACTTGTACTAATTGGTTATAAAGAAACATAAATCGAACACGAAACCACACGAATGACCCTTGAAATCAATGAACTCATGCCCAAAACTAATCAAGACCACTCCACAACCATTATCAAACACTCTCGGCTTAAAAAGCCACTTATTTAAACCAAGTGATAACTTTCAATCTCCAAAATCATTTATTGAGCATCAAGGCCAGAAAGCAAGTTGTAAAGGACCAAAACACTAATTGTATACACTCATATACACTCGTATACACTCATATGTCATACGTATAACAATCAACGCAATGTGTGATAGACGAAAATGATATCAAATCATGTTAACATGTTTTAGTAAATAAGATTTTTTAGTATTTTAATCAAAATTGTGCAACTACGAATTACTATATCAAGTTATTCAAGAAAGCTTAACAAATTACACAGAAAAGAATGTTGTTTTACAAAAACATTAAACAATAGTAGTTCACGCTTGGATAGTTTGTTGCTTACAATAACAAGCTCCGATTCCATGGAGTTTTGATTTTTAAGTCTTCTAAACACACTCATGAACTAATATAATCGAATCCAATGATTACAATCATGGAAATAACACTATAAATGACAACTGAAAACTTGTACTAATTGGTTATAAAGAAACATAAATCGAACACGAAACCACACGAATGACCCTTGAAATCAATGAATTCATGCCCAAAACTAATCAAGACCACTCCACAACCATTATCAAACACTCTCGGCTTAAAAAGCCACTTATTTAAACCAAGTGATAACTTTCAATCTCCAAAATCATTTATTGAGCATCAAGGCCAGAAAGCAAGTTGTAAAGGACCAAAACACTAATTGTACACTCATATACACTCGTATAACTCATATGTCATACGTATAACAATCAACGCAATGTGTGATAGACGAAAATGATATCAAATCATGTTAACATGTTTTAGTAAATTAGATTTTTTAGTATTTTAATCAAAATTGTGCAACTACGAATTACTGCATGAGTTATTCAAGAAAGCTTAACAAAATACATGGAAAAGAATGTAGTTTTACAAAAACATTAAACAATAGTAGTTCACGCTTGGATAGTTTGTTGCTTACAATAACAAGCTCCGATTCCATGGGGTTTCGATTTTTAAGTCTTCTAAACACACTCATGAACTAATATAATCGAATCCAATGATTACAATCATGGAAATGACACTATAAATGACAACTGAAAACTTGTACTAATTGGTTATAAAGAAACATAAATCGAACACGAAACCACACGAATGACCCTTGAAATCAATGAATTCATGCCCAAAACTAATCAAGACCACTCCACAACCATTATCAAACACTCTCGGCTTAAAAAGCCACTTATTTAAACCAAGTGATAACTTTCAATCTCCAAAATCATTTATTGAGCATCAAGGCCAGAAAGCAAGTTGTAAAGGACCAAAACACTAATTGTATACACTCATATACACTCGTATACACTCATATGTCATACGTATAACAATCAACGCAATGTGTGATAGACGAAAATGATATCAAATCATGTTAACATGTTTTAGTAAATAAGATTTTTTAGTATTTTAATCAAAATTGTGCAACTACGAATTACTGCATCAAGTTATTCAAGAAAGCTTAACAAAATACACGGAAAAGAATGTTGTTTTACAAAAACATTAAACAATAGTAGTTCACGCTTGGATAGTTTGTTGCTTACAATAACAAGCTCCGATTCCATGGAGTTTCGATTTTTAAGTCTTCTAAACACACTCATGAACTAATATAATCGAATCCAATGATTACAATCATGGAAATGACACTATAAATGACAACTGAAAACTTGTACTAATTGGTTATAAAGAAACATAAATCGAACACGAAACCACACGAATGACCCTTGAAATCAATGAACTCATGCCCAAAACTAATCAAGACCACTCCACAACCATTATCAAACACTCTCGGCTTAAAAAGCCACTTATTTAAACCAAGTGATAACTTTCAATCTCCAAAATCATTTATTGAGCATCAAGGCCAGAAAGCAAGTTGTAAAGGACCAAAACACTAATTGTATACACTCATATACACTCGTATACACTCATATGTCATACGTATAACAATCAACGCAATGTGTGATAGACGAAAATGATATCAAATCATGTTAACATGTTTTAGTAAATAAGATTTTTTAGTATTTTAATCAAAATTGTGCAACTACGAATTACTGCATCAAGTTATTCAAGAAAGCTTAACAAATACAGGAAAAGAATGTTGTTTTACAAAAACATTAAACAATAGTAGTTCACGCTTGGATAGTTTGTTGCTTACAATAACAAGCTCCGATTCCATGGAGTTTCGATTTTTAAGTCTTCTAAACACACTCATGAACTAATATAATCGAATCCAATGATTACAATCATGGAAATGACACTATAAATGACAACTGAAAACTTGTACTAATTGGTTATAAAGAAACATAAATCGAACACGAAACCACACGAATGACCCTTGAAATCAATGAATTCATGCCCAAAACTAATCAAGACCACTCCACAACCATTATCAAACACTCTCGGCTTAAAAAGCCACTTATTTAAAC
Source organism: Flaveria robusta (assembly GCA_025506415.1). NCBI lineage: Eukaryota > Viridiplantae > Streptophyta > Magnoliopsida > Asterales > Asteraceae > Flaveria > Flaveria robusta. The sequence goes on along the minus strand of JACCIZ010000265.1, from coordinate 30,254 downwards.
CAAGTGATAACTTTCAATCTCCAAAATCATTTATTGAGCATCAAGGCCAGAAAGCAAGTTGTAAAGGACCAAAACACTAATTGTACACTCATATACACTCGTATAAACTCATATGTCATACGTATAACAATCAACGCAATGTGTGATAGACGAAAATGATATCAAATCATGTTAACATGTTTTAGTAAATTAGATTTTTTAGTATTTTAATCAAAATTGTGCAACTACGAATTACTGCATTGAGTTATTCAAGAAAGCTTAACAAAATACATGGAAAAGAATGTAGTTTTACAAAAACATTAAACAATAGTAGTTCACGCTTGGATAGTTTGTTGCTTACAATAACAAGCTCCGATTCCATGGGGTTTCGATTTTTAAGTCTTCTAAACACACTCATGAACTAATATAATCGAATCCAATGATTACAATCATGGAAATGACACTATAAATGACAACTGAAAACTTGTACTAATTGGTTATAAAGAAACATAAATCGAACACGAAACCACACGAATGACCCTTGAAATCAATGAATTCATGCCCAAAACTAATCAAGACCACTCCACAACCATTATCAAACACTCTCGGCTTAAAAAGCCACTTATTTAAACCAAGTGATAACTTTCAATCTCCAAAATCATTTATTGAGCATCAAGGCCAGAAAGCAAGTTGTAAAGGACCAAAACACTAATTGTATACACTCATATACACTCATATGTCATACGTATAACAATCAACGCAATGTGTGATAGACGAAAATGATATCAAATCATGTTAACATGTTTTAGTAAATAAGATTTTTTAGTATTTTAATCAAAATTGTGCAACTACGAATTACTGCATCAAGTTATTCAAGAAAGCTTAACAAAATACACGGAAAAGAATGTTGTTTTACAAAAACATTAAACAATAGTAGTTCACGCTTGGATAGTTTGTTGCTTACAATAACAAGCTCCGATTCCATGGAGTTTCGATTTTTAAGTCTTCTAAACACACTCATGAACTAATATAATCGAATCCAATGATTACAATCATGGAAATGACACTATAAATGACAACTGAAAACTTGTACTAATTGGTTATAAAAAAACATAAATCGATCACAAAACCACACGAATGACCCTTGAAATTAATGAACTCATGCCCAAAACTAATCAAGACCACTCCACAACCATTATCAAACACTCTCGGCTTAAAAAGCCACTTATTTAAACCAAGTGATAACTTTCAATCTCCAAAATCATTTATTGAGCATCAAGGCCAGAAAGCAAGTTGTAAAGGACCAAAACACTAATTGTATACACTCATATACACTCGTATACACTCATATGTCATACGTATAACAATCAACGCAATGTGTGATAGACGAAAATGATATCAAATCATGGTAACATGTTTTAGTAAATAAGATTTTTAGTATTTTAATCAAAATTGTGCAACTACGAATTACTGCATCGAGTTATTCAAGAAAGCTTAACAAAATACATGGAAAAGAATGTGCTTTTACTAAAACATTAAACAATAGTAGCTCACGCTTGGATAGTTTGTTGCTTACAACAACAAGCTCTGATTCCATGGAGTTTCGATTTTCAAGTCTTCTAAACACACTCATAAACAAATATAATCGAATCCAATGATTACAATCATGGAAATGACACTATAAATGACAACTGAAAACTTGTATTAATTGGTTATAAAGAAACATAAATCGAACACGAAACCGCATGAATGACCCTTGAAATCAATGAATTCATGCCCAAAACTAATCAAGACCACTCCCCAACCATTATCAAACACTCTCGGCTTAAAAAGCCACTTATTTAAACCAAGTGATGACTTTCAATCTCCAAAATCATTTATGGATCATCAAGGCCAGAAAGCAAGTTGTAAAGGACCAAAACGCTAATTGTATACTCATATACACTCGTATACACTCATATGTCGTACGTATAACAATCAACGCAATGTGTGATAGACGAAAATGATATCAAATCATGTTAACATGTTTTAGTAAATAAGATTTTTTAGTATTTTAATCAAAATTGTGCAACTACGAATTACTGCATCGAGTTATTCAAGAAAGCTTAACAAAATACATGGAAAAGAATGTAGTTTTACGAAAACATTATACAATAGTAGTTCACGCTTGGATAGTTTGTTGCTTACAATAACAAGCTCCGATTATGGAGTTTCGATTTTTAAGTCTTCTAAACACACTCATGAACTAATATAATCGAATCCAATGATTACAATCACGGAAATGACACTATAAATGACAACTGAAAACTTGTACTAATTGGTTATAAAGAAACATAAATCGAACACGAAACCACACGAATGACCCTTGAAATCAATGAACTCATGCCCAAAACTAATCAAGACCACTCCACAACCATTATCAAACACTCTCGGCTTAAAAAGCCACTTATTTAAACCAAGTGATAACTTTCAATCTCCAAAATCATTTATTGAGCATCAAGGCCAGAAAGCAAGTTGTAAAGAACCAAAACACTAATTTTATACACTCATATACACTCGTATACACTCATATGACATACGTATAACAATCAACGCAATGTGTGATAGACGAAAATGATATCAAATCATGGTAACATGTTTTAGTAAATAAGATTTTTAGTATTTTAATCAAAATTGTGCAACTACGAATTACTGCATCGAGTTATTCAAGAAAGCTTAACAAAATACATGGAAAAGAATGTAGTTTTACAAAAACATTAAACAATAGTAGTTTACGCTTGGATAGTTTGTTGCTTACAATAACATGCTCCGATTCCATGGGTTTCGATTTTTAAGTCTTCTAAACACACTCATGAACTAATATAATCGAATCCAATGATTACGATCATGGAAATGACACTATAAATGACAACTAAAAACTTGTACTAATTGGTTATAAAGAAACATAAATCGAACACGAAACCACACGAATGACCCTTGAAATCAATGAATTCATGCCCAAAACTAATCAAGACCACTCCACAACCATTATCAAACACTCTCGGCTTAAAAAGCCACTTATTTAAACCAAGTGATAACTTTCAATCTCCAAAATCATTTATTGAGCATCAAGCCAGAAAGCAAATTGTAAAGGACCAAAACACTAATTGTATACTCATATACACTCGTATAAACTCATATGTCAACGTATAACAATCAACGTAATGTGTGATAGACAAAAATGATATCAAATCATGTTAACATGTTTTAGTAAATTAGATTTTTTAGTATTTTAATCAAAATTGTGCAACTACGAATTACTGCATCAAGTTATTTAAGAAAGCTTAACAAAATACATGGAAAAGAATGTTGTTTTACAAAAACATTAAATAATAGTAGTTCACGCTTGGATAGTTTGTTGCTTACAATAACAAGATCTGATTTAATGGAGTTTCGATTTTTAAGTCTTCTAAACACACTCATGAACTAATATAATCGAATCCAATGATAACAATCACGGAAATAACACTATAAATGACAACTGAAAACTTATACTAATTGGTTATAAAGAAACATAAATCTAACACCAAACCACACGAATGGCCCTTGAAATCAATGAACTCATGCCCAAAACTAATCAAGACCACTCCACAACCATTATCAAACACTCTCGGCTTAACAAGCCACTTATTTAAACCAAGTGATAACTTTCAATCTCCAAAATCATTTATTGAGCATCAAGGCCAGAAAGCAAGTTGTAAAGGACCAAAACAGTAATTGTATACACTCATATACACTCGTATACACTCATATGTCATACGTATAACAATCAACGCAATGTGTGATAGACGAAAATGATATCAAATCATGTTAACATGTTTTAGTAAATAAGATTTTTGAGTATTTTAATCAAAATTGTGCAACTACGAATTACTGCATCAAGTTACTCAAGAAAGCTTAACAAATTACACGGAAAAGAATGTTGTTTTACAAAAACATTAAACAATAGTAGTTCACGCTTGGATAGTTTGTTGCTTACAATAACAAGCTCCGATTCCATGGAGTTTCGATTTTTAAGTCTTCTAAACACACTCATGAACTAATATAATCGAATCCAATGATTACAATCATGGAAATAACACTATAAATGACAACTGAAAACTTGTACTAATTGGTTATAAAGAAACATAAATCGAACACGAAACCACACGAATGACACTTGAAATCAATGAATTCATGCCCAAAACTAGTCAAGACCACTCCCCAACCATTATCAAACACTCTCGGCATAAAAAGCCACTTATTTAAACCAAGTGATAACTTTCAATCTCCAAAATCATTTATGGAGCATCAAGGCCAGAAAGCAAGTTGTAAAGGACCAAAACACTAATTGTACACTCATATACACTCGTATAAACTCATATGTCATACGTATAACAATCAATGCAATGTGTGATAGACGAAAATGATATCAAATCATGTTAACATGTTTTAGTAAATTAGATTTTTTAGTATTTTAATCAAAACTGTGCAACTACGAATTACTGCATTGAGTTATTCAAGAAAGTTTAACAAAATACATGGAAAAGAATGTAGTTTTACAAAAACATTAAACAATAGTAGTTTACGCTTGGATAGTTTGTTGCTTACAATAACAAGCTCTGATTCCATGGGGTTTCGATTTTTAAGTCTTCTAAACACACTCATGAACTAATATAATCGAATCCAATGATTACAATCATGGAAATGACACTATAAATGACAACTAAAAACTTGTACTAATTGGTTATAAAGAAACATAAATCGAACACGAAACCACACGAATGACCCTTGAAATCAATGAATTCATGCCCAAAACTAATCAAGACCACTCCACAACCATTATCAAACACTCTCGGCTTAAAAAGCCACTTATTTAAACCAAGTGATAACTTTCAATCTCCAAAATCATTTATGGAGCATCAAGGCCAGAAAACAAGTTGTAAAGAACCAAAACACTAATTGTATACACTCATATACACTCATGTGTCATGCGTATAACAATCAACGCAATGTGTGATAGACGAAAATGATATCAAATCATGTTAACATGTTTTAGTAAATTAGATTTTTTAGTATTTTAATCAAAATTGTGCAACTACGAATTACTGCATCAAGTTATTAAGAAAGCTTAACAAAATACACGGAAAAGAATGTTGTTTTACAAAAACATTAAACAATAGTAGTTCACGCTTGGATAGTTTGTTGCTTACAATAACAAGCTCCGATTTAATGGAGTTTCGATTTTTAAGTCTTCTAAACACACTCATGAACTAATATAATCGAATACAATGATTACAATCATGGAAATGACACTATAAATGACAACTGAAAACTATACTAATTGGTTATAAAGAAACATAAATCGAACACGAAACCACACGAATGACCCTTGAAATCAATGAATTCATGCCCAAAACTAATCAAGACCACTCCACAACCATTATCAAACACTCTCGGCTTAAAAAGCCACTTATTTAAATCAAGTGATAACTTTCAATCTCCAAAATCATTTATTGAGCATCAAGGCCAGAAAGCAATTTGTAAAGGACCAAAACACTAATTGTATACACTCATATACACTCTTATACACTCATATGTCATACGTATAACAATCAACGTAATGTGTGATAGACTAAAATGATATCAAATCATGTTAACATGTTTTAGTAAATAAGATTTTTTAGTATTTTAATCAAAATTATGCAACTACGAATTACTGCATCAAGTTATTCAAGAAAGCTTAACAAATACAAGGAAAAGAATGTTGTTTTACAAAAACATTAAACAATAGTAGTTCACGCTTGGATAGTTTGTTGCTTACAATAACAAGCTCCGATTCCATGGAGTTTCGATTTTTAAGTCTTCTAAACACACTCATGAACTAATATAATCGAATCCAATGATTACAATCACGAAATGACACTATAAATGACAACTAAAAACTTGTACTAATTGTTATTAAGAAACATAAATCGAACACGAAACCACACGAATGACCCTTGAAATCAATGAATTCATGCCCAAAACTAATCAAGACCACTCCCCAACCATTATCAAACACTCTCGGCTTAAAAAGCCACTTATTTAAACCAAGTGATAACTTTCAATCTCCAAAATCATTTATGGAGCATCAAGGCCAGAAAGCAAGTTGTAAAGGACCAAAACACTAATTGTATACTCATATACACTCGTATAAACTCATATGTCATACGTATAACAATCAACGCAATGTGTGATAGACGAAAATGATATCAAATCATGTTAACATGTTTTAGTAAATTAGATTTTTTAGTATTTTAATCAAAATTGTGCAACTACGAATTACTGCATCAAGTTATTTAAGAAAGCTTAACAAAATACACGGAAAAGAATGTTGTTTTACAAAAACATTAAACAATAGTAGTTCACGCTTGGATAGTTTGTTTCTTACAATAACAAGATCCGATTTAATGGAGTTTTGATTTTTAAGTCTTCTAAACACAGTCATGAACTAATATAATCGAATCCAATGATTACAATCACGGAAATGACACTATAAATGACAACTGAAAACTTATACTAATTGGTTATAAAGAAACGTAAATCTAACAAGAAACCACACGAATACCCTTGAAATCAATGAACTCATGCCCAAAACTAATCAAGACCATTCCACAACCATTATCAAACACTCTCGGCTTAAGAAGCCACTTATTTAAACCAAGTGATAACTTTCAATCTCCAAAATCATTTATTGAGCATCAAGGCCAGAAAGCAAGTTGTAAAGGACCAAAACACTAATTGTATACACTCATATACACTCGTATACACTCATATGTCATACGTATAACAATCAACGCAATGTGTGATGGACGAAAATGATATCAAATCATGTTAACATGTTTTAGTAAATAAGATTTTTGAGTATTTTAATCAAAATTGTGCAACTACGAATTACTGCATCGAGTTATTCAAGAAAGCTTAACAAAATACATGAAAAAGAATGTAGTTTTACAAAAATTAAACAATAGTAGTTTACGCTTGGATAGTTTGTTGCTTACAATAACATGCTCCGATTCCTTGGGCTTTCGATTTTTAAGTCTTCTAAACACACTCATGAACTAATATAATCGAATCCAATGATTACGATCATGGAAATGACACTATAAATGACAACTAAAACTTGTACTAATTGGTTATAAAGAAACATAAATCGAACACGAAACCACACGAATGACCCTTGAAATCAATGAATTCATGCCCAAAACTAATCAAGACCACTCCACAACCATTATCAAACACTCTCGGCTTAAAAAGCCACTTATTTAAAGCAAGTGATAACTTTCAATCTCCAAAATCATTTATTGAGCATCAAAGCCAGAAAGCAAATTGTAAAGGACCAAAACACTAATTGTATATACTCATATACACTCGTATAAACTCATATGTCAAACGTATAACAATCACGTAATGTGTGATAGACAAAAATGATATCAAATCATGTTAACATGTTTTAGTAAATAAGATTTTTTAGTATTTTAATCAAAATTGTGCAACTACGAATTACTGCATCAAGTTATTCAAGAAAGCTTAACAAAATACACGGAAAAGAATGTTGTTTTACAAAAACATTAAACAATAGTAGTTCACGTTGGATAGTTTGTTGCTCACAATAACAAGATCCGATTTAATGGAGTTTCGATTTTTAAGTCTTCTAAACACACTCATGAACTAATATAATCGAATCAAATGATTACAATCACGGAAATGACACTATAAATGACAACTGACAACTTGTACTAATTGGTTATAAAGAAACATAAATCTAACACAAAACCACACGAATGACCCTTGAAATCAATGAACTCATGCCCAAAACTAATCAAGACCACTCCACAACCATTATCAAACACTCTTGGCTTAAAAAGCCACTTATTTAAACCAAGTGATAACTTTCAATCTCCAAAATCATTTATTGAGAATCAAGGCCAGAAAGCAAGTCGTAAAGGACCAAAACACTAACTGTATACACCCATATACACTCGTATAGACTCATATGTCATACGTATAACAATCAACGCAATGTGTGATAGACGAAAAAGTTATCAAATCATGTTAACATGTTTTAGTAAATAAGATTTTTGAGTATTTTAATCAAAATTGTTGAACTACGAATTACTGCATCAAGTTATTCAAGAAAGCTTAACAAGTTACACAGAAAAGAATGTTGTTTTACAAAAACATTAATCAATAGTAGTTCACGCTTGGATAGTTTGTTGCTTACAATAACAAGCTCCGATTCCATGGAGTTTCGATTTTTAAGTCTTCTAAACACACTCATGAACTAATATAATCGAATCCAATGATTACAATCATGGAAATAACACTATAAATGACAACTGAAAACTTGTACTAATTGGTTATAAAGAAACATAAATCGAACACGAAACCACACGAATGACACTTGAAATCAATGAATTCATGCCCAAAACTAGTCAAGACCACTCCCAACCATTATCAACACTCTCAGCTTAAAAAGCCACTTATTTAAACCAAGTGATAACTTTCAATCTCCAAAATCATTTATGGAGTATCAAGGCCAGAAAGCAAGTTTTAAAGGACCAAAACACTAATTGTACACTCATATACACTCGTATAAACTCATATGTCATACGTATAACAATCAACGCAATGTGTGATAGACGAAAATGATATCAAATCATGTTAACATGTTTTAGTAAATTAGATTTTTTAGTATTTTAATCAAAATCGTGCAACTACGAATTACTGCATTGAGTTATTCAAGAAAGCTTAACAAAATACATGGAAAAGAATGTAGTTTTACAAAAACATTAAACAATAGTAGTTTGCGCTTGGAGAGTTTGTTGCTTACAATAACATGCTCTGATTCCATGGGGTTTCGATTTTTAAGTCTTCTAAACACACTCATGAACTAATATAATCGAATCCAATGATTACGATCATGGAAATGACACTATAAATGACAACTAAAAACTTGTACTAATTGGTTATAAAGAAACATAAATCGAACACGAAACCACACGAATGACCCTTGAAATCAATGAATTCATGCCCAAAACTAATCAAGACCACTCCACAACCATTATCAAACACTCTCGGCTTAAAAAGCCACTTATTTAAACCAAGTGATAACTTTCAATCTCTAAAATCATTTATTGAGCATCAAGGCCAGAAAGCAAGTTGTAAAGGACCAAAACACTAATTGTATATACTCATATACACTCATATAAACTCATATGTCATACGTATAACAATCAACGCAATGTGTGATAGACGAAAATGATATCAAATCATGTTAACATGTTTTAGTAAATTAGATTTTTTAGTATTTTAATCAAAATTGTGCAACTACGAATTACTGCATCAAGTTATTTAAGAACGCTTAACAAAATACACGGAAAAGAATGTTGTTTTACAAAAACATTAAACAATAGTAGTTCACGCTTGGATAGTTTGTTGCTTACAATAACAAGATCCGATTTAATGGAGTTTCGATTTTTAAGTCTTCTAAACACACTCATGAACTAATATAACCGAATACAATGATTACAATCATGGAAATGACACTATAAATGACAACTGAAAACTTATACTAATTGGTTATAAAGAAACATAAATCTAACACGAAACCGCACGAATGACCCTTGAAATCAATGAACTCATGCCCAAAACTAATCAAGACCACTCCACAACCATTATCAAAACTCTCGGCTTAAAAGCCACTTATTTAAACCAAGTGATAACTTTCAATCTCCAAAATCATTTATTGAGCATCAAGGCCAGAAAGCAAGTTGTAAAGGACCAAAACACTAATTGTATACACTCATATACACTCGTATACACTCATATGTCATACGTATAACAATCAACGTAATGTGTGATAGACGAAAATGATATCAAATCATGTTAACATGTTTTAGTAAATAAGATTTTTGAGTATTTTAATCAAAATTGTGCAACTACGAATTACTGCATCAAGTTATTCAAGAAAGCTTAACAAATTACAAGGAAAAGAATGTTGTTTTACAAAAACATTAAACAATAGTAGTTCACGCTTGGATAGTTTATTGCTTACAATAACAAGCTCTGATTCCATGGAGTTTCGATTTTTAAGTCTTCTAAACACACTCATAAACTAATATAATCGAATCCAATGATTACAATCACGGAAATAACACTATAAATGACAACTAAAAACTTGTACTAATTGTTATTAAGAAACATAAATCGAACACGAAACCACACGAATGACACTTGAAATCAATGAATTCATGCCCAAAACTAATCAGGACCACTCCACAACCATTATCAAACACTCTCGGCTTAAATACCCACTTATTTAAACCAAGTGATAACTTTCAATCTCCAAAATCATTTATGGAGCATCAAGGCCAGAAAGCAAGTTGTAAAGGACCAAAACACTAATTGTATACTCATATACACTCGTATAAACTCATATGTCATACGTATAACAATCAACGCAATGTGTGATAGACGAAAATGATATCAAATCATGTTAACATGTTTTAGTAAATTAGATTTTTTAGTATTTTAATCAAAATTGTGCAACTACGAATTACTGCATCAAGTTATTTAAGAAAGCTTAACAAAATACACGGAAAAGAATGTTGTTTTACAAAAACATTAAACAATAGTAGTTCATGCTTGGATAGTTTGTTACTTACAATAACAAGATCCGATTTAATGGAGTTTCGATTTTTAAGTCTTCTAAACACAGTCATGAACTAATATAATCAAATCCAATGAATACAATCACGGAAATGACACTATAAATGACAACTGAAAACTTATACTAATTGGTTATAAAGAAACATAAATCTAACAAGAAACCACACGAATAACCCTTGAAATCAATGAACTCATGCCCAAAACTAATCAAGACCACTCCACAACCATTATCAAACACTCTCGGCTTAAAGCCACTTATTTAAACCAAGTGATAACTTTCAATCTCCAAAATCATTTATTGAGCATCAAGGCCAGAAAGCAAGTTGTAAAGGACCAAAACACTAATTGTATACACTCATATACACTCGTATACACTCATATGTCATACGTATAACAATCAACGCAATGTGTGATGGACGAAAATGATATCAAATCATGTTAACATGTTTTAGTAAATAAGATTTTTGAGTATTTTAATCAAAATTGTGCAACTACGAATTACTGCATCGAGTTATTCAAGAAAGCTTAACAAAATACATGAAAAAGAATGTAGTTTTACAAAAATATTAAACAATAGTAGTTTATGCTTAGATAGTTTGTTGCTTACAATAACATGCTCCGATTCCTTGGGCTTTCGATTTTTAAGTCTTCTAAACACACTCATGAACTAATATAATCGAATCCAATGATTACGATCATGGAAATGACACTATAAATGACAACTAAAAACTTGTACTAATTGGTTATAAAGAAACATAAATCGAACACGAAACCACACGAATGACCCTTGAAATCAATGAATTCATGCCCAAAACTAATCAAGACCACTCCACAACCATTATCAAACACTCTCGGCTTAAAAAGCCACTTATTTAAAGCAAGTGATAACTTTCAATCTCCAAAATCATTTATTGAGCATCAAAGCCAGAAAGCAAATTGTAAAGGACCAAAACACTAATTGTATATACTCATATACACTCGTATAAACTCATATGTCAAACGTATAACAATCAGCGTAATGTGTGATAGACAAAAATGATATCAAATCATGTTAACATGTTTTAGTAAATAAGATTTTTTAGTATTTTAATCAAAATTGTACAACGACGAATTACTGCATCAAGTTATTCAAGAAAGCTTAACAAAATACACGGAAAAGAATGTTGTTTTACAAAAACATTAAACAATAGTAGTTCACGTTTGGATAGTTTGTTGCTCACAATAACAAGATCCGATTTAATGGAGTTTCGATTTTTAAGTCTTCTAAACACACTCATGAACTAATATAATCGAATCTAATGATTACAATCACGGAAATGACACTATAAATGACAACTGAAAACTTGTACTAATTGGTTATAAAGAAACATAAATCTAACACAAAACCACACGAATGACCCTTGAAATCAATGAACTCATGCCCAAAACTAATCAAGACCACTCCACAACCATTATCAAACACTCTTGGCTTAAAAAGCCACTTATTTAAACCAAGTGATAACTTTCAATCTCCAAAATCATTTATTGAGCATCAAGGCCAGAAAGCAAGTTGTAAAGGACCAAAACACTAATTGTATACACTCATATACACTCGTATACACTCATATGTCATACGTATAACAATCAACGTAATGTGTGATAGACGAAAATGATATCAAATCATGTTAACATGTTTTAGTAAATTAGATTTTTTAGTATTTTAATCAAAATTGTGCAACTACGAATTACTGCATCAAGTTATTCAAGAAAGCTTAACAAATTACACAGAAAAGAATGTTGTTTTACAAAAACATTAATCAATAGTAGTTCACGCTTGGATAGTTTGTTGCTTACAATAACAAGCTCCGATTCCATGGAGTTTTGATTTTTAAGTCTTCTAAACACACTCATGAACTAATATAATCGAATCCAATGATTACAATCATGGAAATAACACTATAAATGACAACTGAAAACTTGTACTAATTGGTTATAAAGAAACATAAATCGAACACGAAACCACATGAATGACACTTGAAATCAATGAATTCATGCCCAAAACTAGTCAAGACCACTCCCCAACCATTATCAAGCACTCTCAGCTTAAAAAGCCACTTATTTAAACCAAGTGATAACTTTCAATCTCTAAAATCATTTATGGAGTATCAAGGCCAGAAAGCAAGTTTTAAAGGACCAAAACACTAATTGTACACTCATATACACTCGTATAAACTCATATGTCATACGTATAACAATCAACGCAATGTGTGATAGACGAAAATGATATCAAATCATGTTAACATGTTTTAGTAAATTAGATTTTTTAGTATTTTAATCAAAATCGTGCAACTACGAATTACTGCATTGAGTTATTCAAGAAAGCTTAACAAAATACATGGAAAAGAATGTAGTTTTACAAAAACATTAAACAATAGTAGTTTGCGCTTGGAGAGTTTGTTGCTTACAATAACATGCTCTGATTCCATGGGGTTTCGATTTTTAAGTCTTCTAAACACACTCATGAACTAATATAATCGAATCCAATGATTACGATCATGGAAATGACACTATAAATGACAACTAAAAACTTGTACTAATTGGTTATAAAGAAACATAAATCGAACACGAAACCACACGAATGACCCTTGAAATCAATGAATTCATGCCCAAAACTAATCAAGACCACTCCACAACCATTATCAAACACTCTCGGCTTAAAAAGCCACTTATTTAAACCAAGTGATAACTTTCAATCTCTAAAATCATTTATTGAGCATCAAGGCCAGAAAGCAAGTTGTAAAGGACCAAAACACTAATTGTATATACTCATATACACTCATATAAACTCATATGTCATACGTATAACAATCAACGCAATGTGTGATAGACGAAAATGATATCAAATCATGTTAACATGTTTTAGTAAATTAGATTTTTTAGTATTTTAATCAAAATTGTGCAACTACGAATTACTGCATCAAGTTATTTAAGAAAGCTTAACAAAATACACGGAAAAGAATGTTGTTTTACAAAAACATTAAACAATAGTAGTTCACGCTTGGATAGTTTGTTGCTTACAATAACAAGATCCGATTTAATGGAGTTTCGATTTTTAAGTCTTCTAAACACACTCATGAACTAATATAACCGAATACAATGATTACAATCATGGAAATGACACTATAAATGACAACTGAAAACTTATACTAATTGGTTATAAAGAAACATAAATCTAACACGAAACCGCACGAATGACCCTTGAAATCAATGAACTCATGCCCAAAACTAATCAAGACCACTCCACAACCATTATCAAAAACTCTCGGCTTAACAAGCCACTTATTTAAACCAAGTGATAACTTTCAATCTCCAAAATCATTTATTGAGCATCAAGGCCAGAAAGCAAGTTGTAAAGGACCAAAACACTAATTGTATACACTCATATACACTCGTATACACTCATATGTCATACGTATAACAATCAACGTAATGTGTGATAGACGAAAATGATATCAAATCATGTTAACATGTTTTAGTAAATAAGATTTTTGAGTATTTTAATCAAAATTGTGCAACTACGAATTACTGCATCAAGTTATTCAAGAAAGCTTAACAAATTACAAGGAAAAGAATGTTGTTTTACAAAAACATTAAACAATAGTAGTTCACGCTTGGATAGTTTATTGCTTACAATAACAAGCTCTGATTCCATGGAGTTTCGATTTTTAAGTCTTCTAAACACACTCATAAACTAATATAATCGAATCCAATGATTACAATCACGGAAATAACACTATAAATGACAACTAAAAACTTGTACTAATTTGTTATTAAGAAACATAAATCGAACACGAAACCACACGAATGACACTTGAAATCAATGAATTCATGCCCAAAACTAATCAGGACCACTCCACAACCATTATCAAACACTCTCGGCTTAAATACCCACTTATTTAAACCAAGTGATAACTTTCAATCTCCAAAATCATTTATGGAGCATCAAGGCCAGAAAGCAAGTTGTAAAGGACCAAAACACTAATTGTATACTCATATACACTCGTATAAACTCATATGTCATACGTATAACAATCAACGCAATGTGTGATAGACGAAAATGATATCAAATCATGTTAACATGTTTTAGTAAATTAGATTTTTTAGTATTTTAATCAAAATTGTGCAACTACGAATTACTGCATCAAGTTATTAAGAAAGCTTAACAAAATACACGGAAAAGAATGTTGTTTTACAAAAACATTAAACAATAGTAGTTCATGCTTGGATAGTTTGTTGCTTACAATAACAAGATCCGATTTAATGGAGTTTCGATTTTTAAGTCTTCTAAACACAGTCATGAACTAATATAATCAAATCCAATGATACAATCACGGAAATGACACTATAAATGACAACTGAAAACTTATACTAATTGGTTATAAAGAAACATAAATCTAACAAGAAACCACACGAATAACCCTTGAAATCAATGAACTCATGCCCAAAACTAATCAAGACCACTCCACAACCATTATCAAACACTCTCGGCTTAAAAGCCACTTATTTAAACCAAGTGATAACTTTCAATCTCCAAAATCATTTATTGAGCATCAAGGCCAGAAAGCAAGTTGTAAAGGACCAAAACACTAATTGTATACACTCATATACACTCGTATACACTCATATGTCATACGTATAACAATCAACGCAATGTGTGATAGACGAAAATGATATCAAATCATGTTAACATGTTTTAGTAAATAAGATTTTTGAGTATTTTAATCAAAATTGTGCAACTACGAATTACTGCATCGAGTTATTCAAGAAAGCTTAACAAAATACATGGAAAAGAATGTAGTTTTACAAAAATATTAAACAATAGTAGTTTACGCTTGGATAGTTTGTTGCTTACAATAACATGCTCCGATTCCATGGGGTTTCGATTTTTAAGTCTTCTAAACACACTCATGAACTAATATAATCGAATCCAATGATTACGATCATGGAAATGACACTATAAATGACAACTAAAAACTTGTACTAATTGGTTATAAAGAAACATAAATCGAACACGAAACCACACGAATGACCCTTGAAATCAATGAATTCATGCCCAAAACTAATCAAGACCACTCCCCAACCATTATCAAACACTCTCGGCTTAAAAAGCCACTTATTTAAACCAAGTGATAACTTTCAATCTCCAAAATCATTTATTGAGCATCAAGGCCAGAAAGCAAGTTGTAAAGGACCAAAACACTAATTGTATACACTCATATACACTCGTATACACTCATATGTCATACGTATAACAATCAACGCAATGTGTGATAGACGAAAATGATATCAAATCATGTTAACATGTTTTAATAAATAAGATTTTTTAGTATTTTAATCAAAATTGTGCAACTACGAATTACTACATCGAGTTATTCAAGAAAGCTTAACAAAGTACATGGAAAAGAATGTAGTTTTACAAAAACATTAAACAATAGTAGTTTACGCTTGGATAGTTTGTTGGTTACAATAACATGCTCCGATTCCATGGGGTTTCTATTTTTAAGTCTTCTAAACACACTCATGAATTAATATAATCGAATCCAATGATTACGATCATGGAAATTACACTATGAATGACAACTGAAAACTTGTACTAATTGGTTATAAAGAAACATAAATCGAACACGAAACCACACGAATGACCCTTGAAATCAATGAACTCATGCCCAAAACTAATCAAGACCACTCCACAACCATTACCAAACACTCTCGGCTTAAAAAGCCACTTATTTAAACCAAGTGATAACTTTCAATCTCCAAAATCATTTATTGAGCATCAAGGCCAGAAAGCAAGTTGTAAAGGACCAAAACACTAATTGTATACAATCATATACACTCGTATACACTCATATGTCATACGTATAACAATCAACGCAATGTGTGATAGACGAAAAAGATATCAAATCATGTTAACATGTTTTAGTAAATAAGATTTTTTAGTATTTTAATCAAAATTGTGCAATTACGAATTACTGCATCAAGTTATTCAAGAAAGCTTAACAAAATACATGAAAAAGAATGTTGTTTTACAAAAACATTAAACAATAGTAGTTCACGTTTGGATAGTTTGTTGCTTACAATAAGAAGATCCGATTTAATGGAGTTTTGATTTTTAAGTCTTCTAGACACACTCATGAACTAATATAATCGAATCCAATGATTACGATCACGGAAATGACACTATAAATGACAACTGAAAACTTGTACTAATTGGTTATAAAGAAACATAAATCTAACACGAAATCACACGAATGACCCTTGAAATCAATGAACTCATGCCCAAAACTAAGCAAGACCACTCCACAACCATTATCCAACACTCTCGGCTTAAAAAGCCACTTATTTAAACCAAGTGATAACTTTCAATCTCCAAAATCATTTATTGAGCATCAAAGCCAGAAAGCAAGTTGTAAAGGACCAAAACACTAATTGTATACACTCATATACACTCGTATACACTCATATGTCATACGTATAACAATCAACTCAATGTGTGATAGACGAAAAGATATCAAATCATGTTAACATGTTTTAGTAAATAAGATTTTTGAGTATTTTAATCAAAATTGTGCAACTACGAATTACTGCATCAAGTTATTCAAGAAAGCTTAACAAATACACGAAAAGAATGTGTTTTACAAAAACATTAAACAATAGTAGTTCACGCTTGGATAGTTTGTTGCTTACAATAACAAGCTCCGATTCCATGGAGTTTCGATTTTTAAGTCTTCTAAACACACTCATGAACTAATATAATCGAATCCAATGATTACAATCATGGAAATAACACTATAAATGACAACTGAAAACTTGTACTAATTGGTTATAAAGAAACATAAATCGAACACGAAACCACACGAATGACCCTTTAAATCAATGAATTCATGCCCAAAACTAATCAAGACCACTCCACAACCATTATCAAACACTCTAGGCTTAAAAAGCCACTTATTTAAACCAAGTGATAACTTTCGATCTCCAAAATCTTTTATTGAGCATCAAGGCAAGAAAGCAAGTTGTAAAGGACCAAAACACTAATTGTATACACTCATATACACTCCTATACACTCATATGTCATACGTATAACAATCAACGCAATGTCTGATAGACGAAAATGATATCAAATCATGTTAACATGTTTTAATAAATAAGATTTTTTAGTATTTTAATCAAATTGTGCAACTACGAATTACTGCATGAGTTATTCAAGAAAGCTTAACAAAATACATGAAAGAATGTAGTTTTACAAAAACATTAAACAATAGTAGTTCACGCTTGGATAGTTTGTTGCTTACAATAACAAGCTCCGATTCCATGGGGTTTCAATTTTTAAGTCTTCTAAACACACTCATGAACTAATATAATCGAATCCATGATTACAATCAGTGAAATGACACTATAAATGACAACTGAAAACTAGTACTAACCGTTTATAAAGAAACACAAGCGAACACGAAACCACACGAATGACCCTTAAAATCAATCAACTCATACCAAAACTAATCAAGACCACTCCACAACCATTATCAAACACTCTCGGCTTAAAAAGCCACTTATTTAAACTAGAGTGATAACTTTCGATCTCCAAAATCTTTATTGAGCATCAAGGCAAGAAAGCAAGTTGTAAAGGACCAAAACACTAATTGTATACACTCATATACACTCGTATACACTCATATGTCATACGTATAACAATCAACGCAATGTGTGATAGACAAAAATGATATCAAATCATGTTAACATGTTTTAATAAATAAGATTTTTTAGTATTTTAATCAAAATTGTGCAACTACGAATTACTGCATCGAGTTATTCAAGAAAGCTTAACAAAATACATGGAAAAGAATGTAGTTTTACAAAAACATTAAACAATAGTAGTTCACGCTTGGATAGTTTGTTGCTTACAATAACAAGCTTCGATTCCATGGAGTTTTGATTTTTAAGTCTTCTAAACACACTCATGAACTAATATAATCGAATCCAATGATTACAATCATGGAAATGACACTATAAATGACAACTGAAAACTTGTACTAATTGGTTATAAAGAAACATAAATCGAACACGAAACCACACGAATGACCCTTGAAATCAATGAATTCATGCCCAAAACTAATCAAGACCACTCCCCAACCATTATCAAACACTCTCGGCTTAAAAAGCCACTTATTTAAACCAAGTGATAACTTTCAATCTCCAAAATCATTTATTGAGCATCAAGGCCAGAAAGCAAGTTGTAAAGGACCAAAACACTAATTGTATACTCATATACACTCATATAAACTCATATGTCATACGTATAACAATCAACGCAATGTGTGATAGACAAAAATGATATCAAATCATGTTAACATGTTTTAGTAAATAAGATTTTTTAGTATTTTAATCAAAATTGTGCAACTACGAATTACTGCATCAAGTTATTCAAGAAAGCTTAACAAAATACACGAAAAAGAATGTTGTTTTACAAAAACATTAAACAATAGTAGTTCACGTTTGGATAGTTTGTTGCTTACAATAAGAAGATCCGATTTAATGGAGTTTCGATTTTTAAGTCTTCTAAACACACTCATGAACTAATATAATCGAATCCAATGATTACAATCACGGAAATGACACTATAAATGACAACTGAAAACTTGTACTAATTGGTTATAAAGAAACATAAATCTAACACGAAATCACACGGATAACCCTTGAAATCAATGAACTCATGCCCAAAACTAATCAAGACCACTCCACAACCATTATCAAACACTCTCGGCTTAAAAAGCCACTTATTTAAACCAAGTGATAACTTTCAATCTCCAAAATCATTTATTGAGCATCAAGGCCAGAAAGCAAGTTGTAAAGGACCAAAACACTAATTGTATACACTCATATACACTCGTATACACTCATATGTCATACGTATAACAATCAACGCAATGTGTGATAGACGAAAAAGATATCAAATCATGTTAACATATTTTAGTAAATAAGATTTTTGAGTATTTTAAGCAAAATTGTGCAACTACGAATTACTGCATCAAGTTATTCAAGAAAGCTTAACAAATTACACGAAAAAGAATGTTGTTTTACAAAAACATTAAACAATAGTAGTTCACGCTTGGATAGTTTGTTGCTTACAATAACAAGCTCCGATTCCATGGAGTTTCGATTTTTAAGTCTTCTAAACACACTCATGAACTAATATAATCGAATCCAATGATTACAATCATGGAAATAACACTATAAATGACAACTGAAAACTTGTACTAATTGGTTATAAAGAAACATAAATCGAACACGAAACCACACGAATGACCCTTTAAATCAATGAATTCATGCCCAAAACTAATCAAGACCACTCCACAACCATTATCAAACACTCTCGGCTTAAAAAGCCACTTATTTAAACCAAGTGATAACTTTCGATCTCCAAAATCTTTTATTGAGCATCAAGGCAAGAAAGCAAGTTGTAAAGGACCAAAACACTAATTGTATACACTCATATACACTCGTATACACTCATATGTCATACGTATAACAATCAACGCAATGTGTGATAGACGAAAATGATATCAAATCATGTTAACATGTTTTAATAAATAAGATTTTTTAGTATTTTAATCAAAATTGTGCAACTACGAATTACTGCATTGAGTTATTCAAGAAAGCTTAACAAAATACATTGAAAAGAATGTAGTTTTACAAAAACATTAAACAATAGTAGTTCACGATTGGATAGTTTGTTGCTTACAATAACAAGCTCCGATTCCATGGGGTTTCGATTTTTACGTCTTCTAAACACACTTATGAACTAATATAATCGAATCCATTGATTACAATCAGTGAAATGACACTATAAATGACAACTGAAAACTAGTACTAACCGTTTATAAAGAAACACAAGCCGAACACGAAACCACACGAATGACCCTTAAAATCAATCAACTCATACCAAAACTAATCAAGACCACTCCACAACCATTATCAAACACTCTCGGCTTAAAAAGCCACTTATATAAACCAAGAGATAACTTTCGATCTCCAAAATCTTTTATTAAGCATCAAGGCAAGAAAGCAAGTTGTAAAGGACCAAAACACTAATTGTATACACTCATATACACTCGTATACACTCATATGTCATACGTATAACAATCAACGCAATGTGTGATAGACGAAAATGATATCAAATCATGTTAACATGTTTTAATAAATAAGATTTTTTAGTATTTTAATCAAAATTGTGCAACTACGAATTACTGCATCGAGTTATTCAAGAAAGCTTAACAAAATACATGGAAAAGAATGTAGTTTTACAAAAACATTAAACAATAGTAGTTTACGCTTGGATAGTTTGTTGCTTACAATAACATGCTTCGATTCCATGGGGTTTTGATTTTTAAGTCTTCTAAACACACTCATGAATTAATATAATCGAATCCATTGATTACGATCTTGGAAATGACACTATAAATGACAACTGAAAACTTGTACTAATTGGTTATAAAGAAACATAAATCGAACACGAAACCACACGAATGACCCTTGAAATCAATGAATTCATGCCCAAAACTAATCAAGACCACTCCACAACCATTATCAAACACTCTCGGCTTAAAAAGCCACTTATTTAAACCAAGTGATAACTTTCAATCTCCAAAATCATTTATTGAGCATCAAAGCCAGAAAGCAAGTTGTAAAAGACCAAAACACTAATTGTATATACTCATATACACTCGTATAAACTCATATGTCAAACGTATAACAATCAACGTAATGTGTGATAGACAAAAATGATATCAAATCATGTTAACATGTTTTAGTAAATAAGATTTTTTAGTATTTTAATCAAAATTGTGCAACTACGAATTACTGCATCAAGTTATTCAAGAAAGCTTAACAAAATACACGGAAAAGAATGTTGTTTTACAAAAACATTAAACAATAGTAGTTCACGTTTGGATAGTTTGTTGCTTACAATAACAAGCTCCGATTCATGGAGTTTCGATTTTTAAGTCTTCTAAACACACTCATGAACTAATATAATCGAATCCAATGATTACAATCACGGAAATGACACTATAAATGACAACTGAAAACTTGTACTAATTGGTTATAAAGAAACATAAATCGAACACGAAACCACACGAAACCCTTGAAATCAATGAACTCATGCCCAAAACTAATCAAGACCACTCCACAACCATTATCAAACACTCTCGGCTTAAAAAGCCACTTATTTAAACCAAGTGATAACTTTCAATCTCCAAAATCATTTATTGAGCATCAAGGCCAGAAAGCAAGTTGTAAAGGACCAAAACACTAATTGTACACTCATATACACTCGTATAAACTCATATGTCATACGTATAACAATCAACGCAATGTGTGATAGACGAAAATGATATCAAATCATGTTAACATGTTTTAGTAAATTAGATTTTTTAGTATTTTAATCAAAATTGTGCAACTACGAATTACTGCATTGAGTTATTCAAGAAAGCTTAACAAAATACATGGAAAAGAATGTAGTTTTACAAAAACATTAAACAAAAGTAATTCACGCTTGGATAGTTTGTTGCTTACAATAACAACCTCCGACGATGGAGTTTTGATTTTTAAGCCTTCTAAACACACTCAGGAACTAATATAATTGAATCCAATAATTACAATCAGTGAAATGACACTATAAATGACAACTGAAAACTAGTACTAACCGTTTATAAAGAAACACAAGCCGAACAAGAAACCACACGAATGACCCTTAAAATCAATCAACTCATACCCAAAACTAATCAAGACCATTCCACAACCATTATCAATCACTCTAGGCTTAAAAAGCCACTTATTTAAACCAAGTGATAACTTTCGATCTCCAAAATCTTTTATTGAGCATCAAGGCAAGAAAGCAAGTTGTAAAGGACCAAAACACTAATTGTATACACTCATATACACTCGTATACACTCATATGTCATACTTATAATAATCAACTCAATGTGAGATAGACGAAAATGATATCAAATCACGGTAACATGTATTAGTAAATAAGATTTTTAGTATTTTAATCAAATTTGTGCAACTACGAATTACTGCATTGAGTTATTCAAAAAAGCTAAACAAAATACATGTTAAAGAATGTAGTTTTACAAAAACATTAAACAATAGTAGTTCACGCTTAGATAGTTTGTTGCTCACAATAACGAGCTTCCATTCCCTGGAGTTTTAATTTTTAAGTCTTCTAAACACACTCATAAACTAATATCATCGAATCCAATGATTACAATCATTGAAATGACACTATAAATGACAACTGAAAACTTGTACTAATTGGTTATAAAGAAACACAAATCGAACACGAAACCACACGAATGACCCTTGAAATCAATGAACTCATGCCCAAAACTAATCAAGACCACTCCACAACCATTATCAAACACTCTCGGCTTAAAAAGCCACTTATTTAAACCAAGTGATAACTTTCGATCTCCAAAATCATTTATTGAGCATCAAGGCAAGAAAGCAAGTTGTAAACGACCAAAACACTAATTGTATACGCTCATATACAATCGTATACACTCATATGTCACACGTATAACAATCAACGCAATGTGTGATAGACGAAAATGATATCAAATCATGTTAACATGTTTTAGTAAATAAGAATTTTAGTATTTTAATCAGAATTGTGCAACTACGAATTACCGCATCGAGTTATTCCAGAAAGCTTAACAAAATACATGGTAAAGAATGTAGTTTTACAAAAACATTAAACAATTTTAGTTCACGCTTGGATAGTTTGTTGCTTACAATAACATGCTCCGATTCCATGGAGTTTCGATTTTTAAGTCTTCTAAACATACTCATGAACTAATATAATCGAATCCAATGATTACAATCATGGAAATGACACTATAAATGACAACTGAAAACTTGTACTAATTGGTTATAAAGAAACACAAATCGAACACGAAACCACACGAATGACCCTTGAAATCAATGAACTCATGCCCAAAACTAATCAAGACCACTCCACAACCATTATCAAACACTCTCGGCTTAGAAAGCCACTTATTTAAACCAAGTGATAACTTTCAATCTCCAAAATCATTTATTGAGCATCAAGGCCAGAAAGCAAGTTGTAAAGGACCAAAACACTAATTGTATATACTCATATACACTCGTATAAACTCATATGTCAACGTATAACAATCAACGTAATGTGTGATAACAAAAATGATATCAAATCATGTTAACATGTTTTAGTAAATAAGATTTTTTAGTATTTTAATCAAAATTGTGCAACTACGAATTACTGCATCAAGTTATTCAAGAAAGCTTAACAAAATACATGGAAAAGAATGTTGTTTTACAAAAACATTAAACAATAGTAGTTCACGTTGGATAGTTTGTTGCTTACAATAACAAGATCCGATTTAATGGAGTTTCGATTTTTAACTCTTCTAAACACACTCATGAACTAATATAATCGAATCCAATGATTACAATCATGGAAATGACACTATAAATGACAACTAAAAACTTGTACTAATTGGTTATAAAGAAACATAAATCTAACACGAAATCACACTAATGACCCTTGAAATCAATGAACTCATGCCCAAAACTAATCAAGACCACTCCACAACCATTATCAAACACTCTCGGCTTAAAAAGCCACTTATTTAAACCAAGTGATAACTTTCAATCTCCAAAATCATTTATTGAGCATCAAGGCCAGAAAGCAAGTTGTAAAGGACCAAAACACTAATTGTACACTCATATACACTCGTATAACTCATATGTCATACGTATAACAATCAACGCAATGTGTGATAGACGAAAATGATATCAAATCATGTTAACATGTTTTAGTAAATTAGATTTTTTAGTATTTTAATCAAAATTGTGCAACTACGAATTACTGCATTGAGTTATTCAAGAAAGCTTAACAAAATACATGGAAAAGAATGTAGTTTTACAAAAACATTAAACAAAAGTAATTCACGCTTGGATAGTTTGTTGCTTACAATAACAACCTCCGATTCCATGGGGTTTTGATTTTTAAGACTTCTAAACACACTCATGAACTAATATAATCGAATCCAATGATTACAATCATGGAAATGACACTATAAATGACAACTGAAAACTTGTACTAATAGGTTATAAAGAAACATAAATCGAACATGAAACCACACGAATGAACCTTGAAATCAATGAATTCATGCCCAAAACTAATCAAGACCACTCCACAACCATTATCAAACACTCTCGGCTTAAAAAGCCACTTATTTGAACCAAGTGATAACTTTCAATCTCCAAAATCATTTATTGAGCATCAAGGCCAGAAAGCAAGTTGTAAAGGACCAAAACACTAATTGTATACACTCATATACACTCGTATACACTCATATGTCATACGTATAACAATCAACGCAATGTGTGATAGACAAAAATGATATCAAATCATGTTAACATGTTTTAGTAAATAAGATTTTTTAGTATTTTAATCAAAATTGTGCAACTACGAATTACTGCATCAAGTTATTCAAGAAAGCTTAACAAAATACACGGAAAAGAATGTTGTTTTACAAAAACATTAAACAATAGTAGTTCACGCTTGGATAGTTTGTTGCTTACAATAACAAGCTCCGATTCCATGGAGTTTCTATTTTTAAGTCTTCTAAACACACTCATGAACTAATATAACCAATGATTACAATCTTGGAAATCACACTATAAATGACAACTGAAAACTTGTACTAATTGGTTATAAAGAAACATAAATCGAACATAAAACCACACGAATGAACCTTGAAATCAATGAATTCATGCCCAAAACTAATCAAGACCACTCCACAACCATTATCAAACACTCTCGGCTTAAAAAGCCACTTATTTAAACCAAGTGATAACTTTCAATCTCCAAAATCATTTATGAAGCATCAAGGCCAGAAAGCAAGTTGTAAAGGACCAAAACACTAATTGTATACACTCATATACACTCGTATACACTCATATGTCATACGTATAACAATCAACGCAATGTGTGATAGACGAAAATGATATCAAATCATGTTAACATGTTTTAGTAAATAAGATTTTTTAGTATTTTAATTAAAATTGTGCAACTACGAATTACTGCATCGAGTTATTCAAGAAAGCTTAACAAAATACATGGAAAAGAATGTAGTTTTACAAAAACATTAAACAATAGTAGCTCACGCTTGGATAGTTTGTTGCTTACAATAACAACCTCTGATTCCATGGAGTTTTGATTTTTAAGCCTTCTAAACACACTCATGAACTAATATAATCGAATCCAATGATTACAATCAGTGAAATGACACTATAAATGACAACTGAAAACTAGTACTAACCGTTTATAAAGAAACACAAGCGAACACGAAACCACACGAATGACCCTTAAATCAATGAACTCATACCCAAAACTAATCAAGACCACTCCACAACCATTATCAAACACTCTCGGCTTAAAAGCCACTTATTTAAACCAAGTGATAACTTTCGATCTCCAAAATCTTTTATTGAGCATCAAGGCAAGAAAGCAAGTTGTAAAGGACCAAAACACTAATTGTATCACTCATATACACTCGTATACACTTATATGTCATACGTATAACAATCAACGCAATGTGTGATAGACAAAATGATATCAAATCATGTTAACATGTTTTAATAAATAGATTTTTAGTATTTTAATCAAAATTGTGCAACTACGAATTACTGCATCGAGTTATTCAAGAAAGCTTAACAAAATACATGGAAAAGAATGTAGTTTTACAAAAACATTAAACAATAGTAGTTCACGCTTGGATAGTTTGTTGCTTACAGTAACAAGCTCCGATCCATCGAGTTTTGATTTTTAAGTCTTTAAACAAACTCATGAACTAATATAATCGAATCAATGATTACAATTAGAGAAATGACACTATAAATGACAACTGAAAACTTGTACTAATTGGTTATAAAGAAACATAAATCGAACACGAAACCACACGAATGACCCTTGAAATCAATGAATTCATGCCCAAAACTAATCAAGACCATCCACAACCATTATCAAACACTCTCGGCTTAAAAAGCCACTTATTTAAACCAAGTGATAACTTTCAATCTCCAAAATCATTTATGAAGCATCAAGGCCAGAAAGCAAGTTGTAAAGGACCAAAACACTAATTGTATACACTCATATACATCGTATACACTCATATGTCATACGTATAACAATCAACGCATTGTGTGATAGACGAAAATGATATCAAATCATGTTAACATGTTTTAATAAATAAGATTTTTAGTATTTTAATCAAAATTGTGCAACTACGAATTACTGCATCGAGTTATTCAAGAAAGCTTAACAAAATACATGAAAAGAATGTAGTTTTACAAAAACATTAACATTAGTAGTTCACGCTTGGATAGTTTGTTGCTTACAATAACAAGCTCCGATTCCATGGGGTTTCGATTTTTAAGTCTTCTAAACACACTCATGACTAATATAATCGAATCCATTGATTACAATCAGTGAAATGACACTATAAATGACAACTGAAAACTAGTACTAACCGTTTATAAAGAAACACAAGCCGAACACGAAACCACACGATGACCCTTAAAATCAATCAACTCATACCCAAAACTAATCAAGACCACTCCACAACCATTATCAAACACTCTCGGCTTAAAAAGCCACTTATTTAAGCCAAGTGATAACTTTCGATCTCCAAATCATTTATTGAGCATCAAGGCAAGAAAGCAAGTTGTAAAGGACCAAAACACTAATTGTATACACTCATGTACACTCGTATACACATATGTCATACGTATAACAATCAACGCAATGTGTGATAGACGAAAATGATATCAAATCATGTTAACATGTTTTAATAAATAAGATTTTTTAGTATTTTAATCAAAATTGTGCAACTACTAATACGAGTTATTCAAGAAAACTTAACAAAATACATGGAAAAGAATGTAGTTTTACAAAAACATTAAACAAAAGTAGTTCACGCTTGGATAGTTTGTTGCTTACAATAACAACCTCCGATTCCATGGGGTTTGATTTTTAAGTCTTCTAAACACACTCATGAACTAATATAATCGAATCCAATGATTACAATCATGGAAATGACACTATAAATGACAACTGAAAACTTGTACTAATTGGTTATAAAGAAACATAAATCGAAACGAAACCACACGAATGAACCTTGAAATCAATGAATTCATGCCCAAAACTAATCAAGACCACTCCACAACCATTATCAAACACTCTCGGCTTAAAAAGCCACTTATTTAAACAAGTGATAACTTTCAATCTCCAAAATCATTTATTGAGCATCAAGGCCAGAAAGCAAGTTGTAAAGGACCAAAACACTAATTGTATACACTCATATACACTCGTATACACTCATATGTCATACGTATAACAATCAACGCAATGTGTGATAGACAAAATGATATCAAATCATGTTAACATATTTTAGTAAATAAGATTTTTAGTATTTTAATCAAAATTGTGCAACTACGATTACTGCATCAAGTTATTCAAGAAAGCTTAACAAAATACACGGAAAAGAATGTTGTTTTACAAAAACATTAAACAATAGTAGTTCACGCTTGGATAGTTTGTTGCTTACAATAACAAGCTCCGATTCCAAGGAGTTTCAATTTTTAAGTCTTCTAAACACACTCATGAACTAATATAACCAATGATTACAATCTTGGAAATCACACTATAAATGACAACTGAAAACTTGTACTAATGGTTATAAAGAAACATAAATCGAACACGAAACCACACGAATGAACCTTGAAATCAATGATTCATGCCCAAAATAATCAAGACCACTCCACAACCATTATGAAAACACTCTCAGCTTAAAAAGCCACTTATTTAAACCAAGTGATAACTTTCATCTCCAAATCATTTATGAGCATCAAGGCCAGAAAGCAAGTTGTAAAGGACCAAAACACTAATTGTATACACTCATATACACTCGTATACACTCATATGTCATACGTATAACAATCAACGCAATGTGTGATAGACAAAAATGATATCAAATCATGTTAACATGTTTTAATAAATAAGATTTTTAGTATTTTAATCAAAATTGTGCAACTACGAATTACTGCATCGAGTTATTCAAAAAGCTTAACAAAATACATGGAAAAGAATGTAGTTTTACAAAAACATTAAACAATAGTAGCTCACGCTTGGATAGTTTGTTGCTTACAATAACAACCTCTGATTCCATGGGGTTTTGATTTTAAGCCTTCTAAAAACTCATGAACTAATATAATCGAATCCAATGATTACAATCAGTGAAATGACACTATAAATGACAACTGAAAAATAGTACTAACCGCTTATAAAGAAACACAAGCCAAACACGAAACCACACGAATGACCCTTAAAATCAATAAACTCATACCCAAACTAATCAAGACCACTCCACAACCATTATCAACACTCTCGGCTTAAAAAGCCACTTATTTAAACCCAGTGATAACTTTCGATCTCCAAAATCTTTATTGAGCATCAAGGCAAGAAAGCAAGTTGTAAAGGACCAAAACACTAATTGTATACACTCATATACACTCGTATACACTCATATGTCATACGTAAACAATCAACGCAATGTGTGATAGACGAAAATGATATCAAATCATGTTAACATGTTTTAATACATAAGATTTTTTAGTATTTTAATCAAAATTGTGCAACTACGAATTACTGCATCGAGTTATTCAAGAAAGCTTAACAAAATACATGGAAAAGAATGTAGTTTTACAAAAACATTAAAAAAATAGTTCACGCTTGGATAGTTTGTTGCTTACAATAACAAGCTCCGATTCCATGGGGTTTCGATTTTTAAGTCTTCTAAACACACTTATGAACAATATAATCGAATCCATTGATTACAATCATGGAAATGACACTATAAATGACAACTGAAAACTTGTACTAATTGGTTATAAAGAAACATAAATTGAACACGAAACCACACGAATGACCCTTGAAATCAATGAATCATGCCCAAAACTAATCAAGACCAATCCACAACCATTATCAACCACTCTCGGCTTAAAAAGCCATTATTTAAACCAAGTGATAACTTTCAATCTCCAAAATCATTTATGAAGCATCAAGGCCAGAAAGCAATTGTAAAGGACCGAAACACTAATTGTATACACTCATATACATCGTATACACTCATATGTCATACGTATAACAATCAACGCAATGTGTGATAGACAAAAATGATATCAAATCATGTTAACATGTTTTAGTGTAACAACCAATCCTAGGTCCAACCTAACCCTAATTTATTTAACATTATTATGCATAGTATTATTACTTATTACATTCTACATGATTATTTGATACATGTTGATTGCCTTACATGATACCTTTATGCCTTGCCTTAGTCTAGAAATTAATAGATAATCCTTGAAAAGTATTAATTAGGTGATGAAATTTA
>JACCIZ010000280.1:0-114737 GCA_025506415.1 Flaveria robusta | reverse complement strand
AAAAAACACTAATTGTATACACTCATATACACTCGTATACACTCATAGTCATACGGATAACAATCAACGCAATGTGTGATAGACAAAAATGATATCAAATCATGTTAACATGTTTAATAAATAAGATTTTTTGTATTTAATCAAAATTGTGCAACTACGAATTACTGCATCGAGTTATTCAAGAAAGCTTAACAAAATACATGGAAAAGAATGTAGTTTTACAAAAATATTAAACAATAGTAGTTTACGCTGGATAGTTTGTTGCTTACAATAACATGCTTCGATTCCATGGGGTTTGATTTTTAAGTCTTCAAACACACTCATGAATTATATAATCGAACAATGATTACGATCTTGGAAATGACACTATAAATGACACCTGAAAAATTGTACTAATTGGTTATAAAGAAACATAAATCGAACACGAAACCACACGAATGACCTTGAAATCAATGAATTCATGCCCAAAACTAATCAAGACCACTCCACAACCATTATCAAACACTCTCGGCTTAAAAAGCCACTTATTTAAACCAAGTGATAACTTTCAATCTCCAAAATCATTATTGAGCATCAAAGCCAGAAAGCAAGTTGTAAAAGACCAAAACACTAATTGTATATACTCATATACACTCGTATAAACTCATATGAAACGTATAACAATCAACGTAATGTGTGATAAACAAAAATGATATCAAATCATGTTAACATGTTTTAGTAAATAAGATTTTTTAGTATTTTAACAAAATTGTACAACTACGAATTACTGCATCAAGTTATTCAAGAGAGCTTAACAAAATACACGGAAAAGAATGTTGTTTTACAAAAACATTAAACAATAGTAGTTCACGTTTGGATAGTTTGTTGCTTACAATAAGAAGATCCGATTTAATGGAGTTTCGATTTTTAAGTCTTCTAAACACACTCATGAACTAATATAATCGAATCCAATGATACAATCACGAAATGACACTATAAATGACAACTGAAAACTTGTACTAATTGGTTATAAAGAATCATAAATCTAACACGAAATCACACGGATAACCCTTGAAATCAATGAACTCATGCCCAAAACTAATCATGACCACTCCACAACCATTATCAACACTCTCGGCTTAAAAAGCCACTTATTTAAACCAAGTGATAACTTTCAATCTCCAAAATCATTTATTGAGCATCAAGGCCAGAAAGCAAGTTGTAAAGGACCAAAACACTAATTGTATACACTCATATACACTCGTATACACTCATATGTCATGTATAAACAATCAACGCAATGTGTGATAGACGAAAAAGATATCAAATCATGTTAACATATTTTAGTAAATAAGATTTTTGAGTATTTAATCAAAATTGTGCAACTACGAATTACTGCATCAAGTTATTCAAGAAAGCTTAACAAATACACGAAAAGAATGTTTTTACAAAAACATTAAACAATAGTAGTTCACGCTTGGATAGTTTGTTGCTTACAATAACAAGCTCCGATTCCATGGAGTTTCGATTTTTAAGTCTTCTAAACACACTCATGAACATATAATCGAATCCAATGATTACAATCATGGAAATAACACTATAAATGACAACTGAAAACTTGTACTAATTGGTTATAAGAAACATAAATCGAACACGAAACCACACGAATGACCCTTAAATCAATGAATTCATGCCCAAAACTAATCAAGACCACTCCACACCATTATCAAACACTCTAGGCTTAAAAAGCCACTTATTTAAACCAAGTGATAACTTTCGATCTCCAAAATCTTTTATGAGCATCAAGGCAAGAAAGCAAGTTGTAAAGGACCAAAACACTAATTGTATACATCATATACACTCGTATACACTCATATGTCATACGTATAACAATCAACGCAATGTGTGATAGACGAAAATGATATCAAATCATGTAACATGTTTTAATAAATAAGATTTTTTAGTATTTTAATCAAAATTGTGCAACTACGAATTACTGCATGAGTTATTCAAGAAAGCTTAACAAAATACATTGAAAAGAATGTAGTTTTACAAAAACATTAAACATTAGTAGTTCACGATTGGATAGTTTGTTGCTTACAATAACAAGCTCCGATTCCATGGGTTCGATTTTTAAGTCTTCTTCTAACACACTTATGAACTAATATAATCGAATCCATGATTACAATCAGTGAAATGACACTATAAATGACAACTGAAAACTAGTACTAACCGTTATAAAGAAAACAAGCGAACACGAAACCACATGAATGACCCTTAAAATCAATCAACTCATACCAAAACTAATCAAGACCACTCCACAACCATTATCAAACACTCTCGGCTTAAAAAGCCACTTATATAAACTAAGAGGTAACTTTCGATCTCCAAAATCTTTTATTAAGCATCAAGGCAAGAAAGCAAGTTGTAAAGGACCAAAACACTAATTGTATACACTCATATACACTCGTATACACTCATATGTCATACGTATAACAATCAACGCAATGTGTGATAGACAAAAATGATATCAAATCATGTTAACATGTTTTAATAAATAAGATTTTTTAGTATTTTAATCAAAATTGTGCAACTACGAATTTTTGCATCGAGTTATTCAAGAAAGCTTAACAAAATACATGGAAAAGAATGTAGTTTTACAAAAATATTAAACAATAGTAGTTTACGCTTGGATAGTTTGTTGCTTACAATAACATGCTTCGATTCCATGGGGTTTTGATTTTTAAGTCTTCTAAACACACTCATGAATTAATATAATCGAATCCATTGATTACGATCTTGGAAATGACACTATAAATGACAACTGAAAACTTGTACTAATTGGTTATAAAGAAACATAAATCGAACACGAAACCACACGAATGACCCTTGAAATCAATGAATTCATGCCCAAAACTAATCAAGACCACTCCACAACCATTATCAAACACTCTCGGCTTAAAAAGCCACTTACTTAACCAAGTGATAACTTTCAATCTCCAAAATCATTTATTGAGCATCAAACCAGAAAGCAAGTTGTAAAAGACCAAAACACTATTGTTATACTCATATACACTCGTATAAACTCATATGTCAACGTATAACAATCAACGTAATGTTGATAAACAAAAATGATATCAAATCATGTTAACAGTTTTTAGTAAATAAGATTTTTTAGTATTTTAACAAAATTGTCAACTACGAATTACTGCATCAAGTTATTCAAGAGAGCTAACAACATACACGGAAAGAATGTTGTTTTACAAAAACAGTAAACAATAGTAGTTCACGTTTGGATAGTTTGTTGCTTACAATAAGAAGCTCCGATTTAATGGAGTTTCGATTTTTAAGTCTTCTAAACACACTCATGAACTAATATAATCGAATACAATGATTACCATCACGGAAATGACACTAAAATGACAACTGAAACTTGTACTAATTGGTTATAAAGAAACAGAAATCTAACACGAATCACACGGATACCCTTGAAATCAATGAACTCATGCCCAAAACTAATCATGACCACCTCCACAACCATTATCAAACACTCTCGGCTTAAAAAGCCACTTATTTAAACCAAGTGATAACTTTCAATCTCCAAAATCATTTATTGAGCATCAAGGCCAGAGAAAGCAATTTGTAAAGGACCAAAACACTAATTGTACACTCATTACACTCGTATAAACTCATATGTCATACGTATAACAATCAACGCAATGTGTGATAGACGAAAATGATATCAAATCATGTTAACATGTTTTAGTAAATTAGATTTTTTAGTATTTTAATCAAAATTGTGCAACTACGATTACTGCATTGAGTTATTCAAGAAAGCTTAACAAAATACATGAAAAGAATGTAGTTTACAAAAACATTAAACAAAAGTAATTCACGCTTGGATAGTTGTTGCTTACAATAACAACCTCCGACGATGGATGGAGTTTGATTTTTAACCTTCTAAACCCACTAGGAACTAATATTGAATCCAATAATTACAATCAGTGAAATGACACCTATAAATGACACTGAAAACTAGTACTAACCGTTTATAAAGAAACAAAGCGAACAGAAACCACACGAATGACCCTTAAAATCAATCAATCATACCCAAAACTAATCAAGACCATTCCACACCATTATCAATCACTCTAGGCTTAAAAAGCCACTTATTTAACCAAGTGATAACTTTCGATCTCCAAAATCTTTTATTGAGCATCAAGGCAAAAAGCAAGTTGTAAAGGACCAAAAACACTAATGTATACACTCATATACACTCGTATACACTCATATGTCATACTTATAACAATCAACGCAATGTGTGATAGACGAAAATGATATCAAATCATGTTAACATGTTTTAATAAATAAGATTTTTCAGTATTTTAATCAAAATTGTGCAACTACGAATTACTGCATTGAGTTATTCAAGAAAGCTTAACAAAATACATTGAAAAGAATGTAGTTTTACAAAAACATTAAAAATAGTAGTTTACGCTTGGATAGTTTGTTGCTTACAATAACATGCTTCGATTCCATGGGGTTTGATTTTTAAGTCTTCTAAACACACTCATGAATTAATATAATCGAATCTAATGATTACGATCATGGAAATGACACTATAAATGACAACTGAAAACTTGTACTAAATGGTTATAAAGAAACATAAATCGAACACGAAACCACACGAATGACCCTTGAAATCAATGAATTCATGCCCAAAACTAATCAAGACCACTCCATAACCATTATCAAACACTCTCGGCTTAAAAAGCCACTTATTTAAACCAAGTGATAACTTTCGATCTCCAAAATCTTTTATTGAGCATCAAGGCAAGAAAGCAAGTTGTAAAGGACCAAAACACTAATTGTATACGCTCATATACACTCGTATACACTCATATGTCATACTTATAACAATCAACGCAATGTGTGATAGACGAAAATGATATCAAATCATGTTAACATGTTTTAATAAATAAGATTTTTCAGTATTTTAATCAAAATTGTGCAACTACGAATTACTGCATTGAGTTATTCAAGAAAGCTTAACAAAATACATTGAAAAGAATGTAGTTTTACAAAAACATTAAACAATAGTAGTTTACGCTTGGATAGTTTGTTGCTTACAATAACATGCTTCGATTCCATGGGGTTTTGATTTTTAAGTCTTCTAAACACACTCATGAATTAATATAATCGAATCTAATGATTACGATCATGGAAATGACACTATAAATGACAACTGAAAACTTGTACTAAATGGTTATAAAGAAACATAAATCGAACACGAAACCACACGAATGACCCTTGAAATCAATGAATTCATGCCCAAAACTAATCAAGACCACTCCATAACCATTATCAAACACTCTCGGCTTAAAAAGCCACTTATTTAAACCAAGTGATAACTTTCAATCTCCAAAATCATTTATTGAGCATCAAAGCCAGAAAGCAAGTTGTAAAGGACCAAAACACTAATTGTATATACTCATATACACTCGTATAAACTCATATGTCAAACGTATAACAATCAACGTAATGTGTGATAAACAAAAATGATATCAAATCATGTTAACATGTTTTAGTAAATAAGATTTTTTAGTATTTTAACAAAATTGTACAACTACGAATTACTGCATCAAGTTATTCAAGAAAGCTTAACAAAATACATGGAAAAGAATGTTGTTTTACAAAAACATTAAACAATAGTAGTTCACGTTTGGATAGTTTGTTGCTTACAATAAGAAGATCCGATTTAATGGAGTTTCGATTTTTAACTCTTCTAAACACACTCATGAACTAATATAATCGAATCCAATGATTACAATCACGGAAATGACACTATAAATGACAACTAAAAACTTGTACTAATTGGTTATAAAGAAACATAAATCTAACACGAAATCACACTAATAACCCTTGAAATCAATGAACTCATGCCCAAAACTAATCATTACCACTCCACAACCATTATCAAACACTCTCGGCTTAAAAAGCCACTTATTTAAACCAAGTGATAACTTTCAATCTCCAAAATCATTTATTGAGCATCAAGGCCAGAAAGCAAGTTGTAAAGGACCAAAACACTAATTGTACACTCATATACACTCGTATAAACTCATATGTCATACGTATAACAATCAACGCAATGTGTGATAGACGAAAATGATATCAAATCATGTTAACATGTTTTAGTAAATTAGATTTTTTAGTATTTAATCAAAATTGTGCAACTACGAATTACTGCATTGAGTTATTCAAGAAAGCTTAACAAATACATGGAAAAGAATGTAGTTTTACAAAAACATTAAACAAAAGTAATTCACGCTTGGATAGTTTGTTGCTTACAATAACAACCTCCGATTCCATGGGTTTTGATTTTTAAGACTTCTAAACACACTCATGAACTAATATAATCGAATCCAATGATTACAATCATGGAAATGACACTATAAATGACAACTGAAAACTTGTACTAAGGTTATAAGAAACATAAATCGAACATGAAATCACACGAATGAACCTTGAAATTAATGAATTCATGCCCAAAACTAATCAAGACCACTCCACAACCATTATCAAACACTCTCGGCTTAAAAAGCCACTTATTTGAACCAAGTGATAACTTTCAATCTCCAAAATCATTTATTGAGCATCAAGGCCAGAAAGCAAGTTGTAAAGGACCAAAACACTAATTGTATACACTCATATACACTCGTATACACTCATATGTCATACGTATAACAATCAACGCAATGTGTGATAGACAAAAATGTTATCAAATCATGTTAACATATTTTAGTAAATAAGATTTTTTAGAATTTTAATCAAAATTGTGCAACTACGATTTACTGCATCAAGTTATTCAAGAAAGCTTAACAAAATACACGGAAAAGAATGTTGTTTTACAAAAACATTAAACAATAGTAGTTCACGCTTGGATAGTTTGTTGCTTACAATAACAAGCTCCGATTCCATGGAGTTTCAATTTTTAAGTCTTCTAAACACACTCATGAACTAATATAACCAATGATTACAATCTTGGAAATCACACTATAAATGACAACTGAAAACTTGTACTAATTGGTTATAAAGAAACATAAATCGAACATAAAACCACACGAATGAACCTTGAAATCAATGAATTCATGCCCAAAATTAATCAAGACCACTCCACAACCATTATCAAACACTCTCAGCTTGAAAAGCCACTTATTTAAATCAAGTGATAACTTTCAATCTCCAAAATCATTTATGAAGCATCAAGGCCAGAAAGCAAGTTGTAAAGGACCAAAACACTAATTGTATACACTCATATACACTCGTATACACTCATATGTCATACGTATAACAATCAACGCAATATGTGATAGACGAAAATGATATCAAATCATGTTAACATGTTTTAGTAAATAAGATTTTTTAGTATTTTAATTAAAATTGTGCAACTACGAATTACTGCATCGAGTTATTCAAAAAAGCTTAACAAAATACATGGAAAAGAATGTAGTTTTACAAAAACATTAAACAATAGTAGCTCACGCTTGGATAGTTTGTTGCTTACAGTAACAACCTCTGATTCCATGGGGTTTTGATTTTTAAGCCTTCTAAATAACTCATGAACTAATATAATCGAATCCAATGATTACAATCAGTGAAATGACACTATAAATGACAACTGAAAAATAGTACTAACCGCTTATAAAGAAACACAAGCCAAACACGAAACCACACGAATGACCCTTAAAATCAATTAACTCATACCCAAAACTAATCAAGACCACTCGACAACCATTATCCAACACTCTCGGCTTAAAAAGCCACTTATTTAAACCAAGTGTTAACTTTCGATCTCCAAAATCTTTTATTGAGCATCAAGGCAAGAAAGCAAGTTGTAAAGGACCAAAACACTAATTGTGTTCACTCATATACACTCGTATACTCTTATATGTCATACGTATAACAATCAACGCAATGTGTGATAGACAAAAATGATATCAAATCATGTTAACATGTTTTATAATAGATTTTTTTAGTATTTTAATCAAAATTGTGCAACTACGAATTACTGCATCGAGTTATTCAAGAAAGCTTAACAAAATACATGGAAAAGAATGTAGTTTTACAAAAACATTAAACAATAGTAGCTCACGCTTGGATAGTTTGTTGCTTACAATAACAAGCTCCGATTCCATGGAGTTTTGATTTTTAAGCCTTTTAAACAAACTCATGAACTAATATAATAGAATTCAATGATTACAATTAGAGAAATGACACTATAAATGACAACTGAAAACTTGTACTAATTGGTTATAAAGAAACATAAATCGAACACGAAACCACACGAATGACCCTTGAAATCAATGAATTCATGCCCAAAACTAATCAAGACCAATCCACAACCATTATCAACCACTCTCGGCTTAAAAAGCCACTTATTTAAACCAAGTGATAACTTTCAATCTACAAAATCATTTATGAAGCATCAAGGCCAGAAAGCAAGTTGTAAAGGACCAAAACACTAATTGTATACACTCATATACATTCGTATACACTCATATGTCATACGTATAACAATCAACGCATTGTGTGATAGACGAAAATGATATCAAATCATGTTAACATGTTTTAATAAATAAGATTTTTTAGTATTTTAATCAAAATTGTGCAACTACGAATTACTGCATTGAGTTATTCAAGAAAGCTTAACAAAATACATTGAAAAGAATGTAGTTTTACAAAAACATTAAACATTAGTAGTTCACGATTGGATAGTTTGTTGCTTACAATAACAAGCTCCGATTCCATGGGGTTTCGATTTTTACGTCTTCTAAACACACTTATGAACTAATATAATCGAATCCATTGATTACAATCAGTGAAATGACACTATAAATGACAACTGAAAACTAGTACTAACCGTTTATAAAGAAACACAAGCCGAACACGAAACCACACGGATGACCCTTAAAATCAATCAACTCATACCCAAAACTAATCAAGACCACTCCACAACCATTATCAAACACTCTCGGCTTAAAAAGCCACTTATTTAAGCCAAGTGATAACTTTCGATCTCCAAAATCTTTTATTGAGCATCAAGGCAAGAAAGCAAGTTGTAAAGGACCAAAACACTAATTGTATACACTTATGTACACTCTTATACACTCATATGTCATACGTATAACAATCAACGCAATGTGTGATAGACGAAAATGATATCAAATCATGTTAACATGTTTTAATAAATAAGATTTTTTAGTATTTTAATCAAAATCGTGCAACTACTAATAACGAGTTATTCAAGAAAACTTAACAAAATACATGGAAAAGAATGTAGTTTTACAAAAACATTAAACAAAAGTAATTCACGCTTGGATAGTTTGTTGCTTACAATAACAACCTCCGATTCCATGGGGTTTTGATTTTTAAGACTTCTAAACACACTCATGAACTAATATAATCGAATCCAATGATTACAATCATGGAAATGACACTATAAATGACAACTGAAAACTTGTACTAATAGGTTATAAAAAACATAAATCGAACATGAAACCACACGAATGAACCTTGAAATCAATGAATTCATGCCCAAAACTAATCAAGACCACTCCACAACCATTATCAAACACTCTCGGCTTAAAAAGCCACTTATTTGAACCAAGTGATAACTTTCAATCTCCAAAATCATTTATTGAGCATCAAGGCCAGAAAGCAAGTTGTAAAGGACCAAAACACTAATTGTATACACTCATATACACTCGTATACACTCATATGTCATACGTATAACAATCAACGCAATGTGTGATAGACAAAATGTTATCAAATCATGTTAACATATTTAGTAAATAAGATTTTTAGAATTTTAATCAAAATTGTGCAACTACGATTTACTGCATCAAGTTATTCAAGAAAGCTTAACAAAATACACGGAAAAGAATGTTGTTTTACAAAAACATTAAACAATACTAGTTCACGCTTGGATAGTTTGTTGCTTACAATAACAAGCTCCGATTCCAAGGAGTTTCAATTTTTAAGTCTTCTAAACACACTCATGAACTAATATAACCAATGATTACAATCTTGGAAATCACACTATAAATGACAACTGAAAACTTGTACTAATTGGTTATAAA
Organism: Flaveria robusta; assembly: GCA_025506415.1. NCBI lineage: Eukaryota > Viridiplantae > Streptophyta > Magnoliopsida > Asterales > Asteraceae > Flaveria > Flaveria robusta. Next base: position 104,615 of record JACCIZ010000280.1, on the reverse strand, counting down.
GAAACATAAATCGAACACGAAACCACACGAATGAACCTTGAAATCAATGATTTCGTGCCCAAAATTAATCAAGACCACTCCACAACCATTATGAAACACTCTCAGCTTAAAAAGCCACTTATTTAAATCAAGTGATAACTTTCAATCTCCAAAATCATTTATGAAGCATCAAGGCCAGAAAGCAAGTTGTAAAGGACCAAAACACTAATTGTATACACTCATATACACTCGTATACACTCATATGTCATACGTATAACAATCAACGCAATATGTGATAGACAAAAATGATATCAAATCATGTTAACATGTTTTAATAAATAAGATTTTTTAGTATTTTAATCAAAATTGTGCAACTACGAATTACTGCATCGAGTTATTCAAAAAAGCTTAACAAAATACATGGAAAAGAATGTAGTTTTACAAAAACATTAAACAATAGTAGCTCACGCTTGGATAGTTTGTTGCTTACAGTAACAACCTCTGATTCCATGGGGTTTTGATTTTTAAGCCTTCTAAATAACTCATGAACTAATATAATCGAATCCAATGATTACAATCAGTGAAATGACACTATAAATGACAACTGAAAAATAGTACTAACCGCTTATAAAGAAACACAAGCCAAACACGAAACCACACGAATGACCCTTAAAATCAATAAACTCATACCCAAAACTAATCAAGACCACTCCACAACCATTATCAAATACTCTCGGCTTAAAAAGCCACTTATTTAAACCCAGTGATAACTTTCGATCTCCAAAATCTTTTATTGAGCATCAAGGCAAGAAAGCAAGTTGTAAAGGACCAAAACACTAATTGTATACACTCATATACACTCGTATACACTCATATGTCATACGTATAACAATCAACGCAATGTGTGATAGACGAAAATGATATCAAATCATGTTAACATGTTTTAATACATAAGATTTTTTAGTATTTTAATCAAAATTGTGCAACTACGAATTACTGCATCGAGTTATTCAAGAAAGCTTAACAAAATACATGGAAAAGAATGTAGTTTTACAAAAACATTAAAAAAAATTAGTTCACGCTTGGATAGTTTGTTGCTTACAATAACAAGCTCCGATTCCATGGGGTTTCGATTTTTAAGTCTTCTAAACACACTTATGAACAAATATAATCGAATCCATTGATTACAATCATGGAAATGACACTATAAATGACAACTGAAAACTTGTACTAATTGGTTATAAAGAAACATAAATTGAACACGAAACCACACGAATGACCCTTGAAATCAATGAATTCATGCCCAAAACTAATCAAGACCAATCCACAACCATTATCAACCACTCTCGGCTTAAAAAGCCACTTATTTAAACCAAGTGATAACTTTCAATCTCCAAAATCATTTATGAAGCATCAAGGCCAGAAAGCAAGTTGTAAAGGACCGAAACACTAATTGTATACACTCATATACATCGTATACACTCATATGTCATACGTATAACAATCAACGCAATGTGTGATAGACAAAAATGATATCAAATCATGTTAACATGTTTTAGTGTAACAACCAACTCCTAGGTCCAACCCTAACCCTAAATTTTATTTAACATTATTTTATCCATAGTATTATTATTATTATCATTTCTACATGATTATTTGATTACATGTTTGATTGCCTTACATGATACCTTTATGCCTTGCCTTAGTCTAGAAATTAATAGATAATCCTTGAAAAGTATTAATTAGGTGATGAAATTTAATTTCAAGGTAAAATAAATCATTGGTAATAACAATAAATCAAATTCCAATCTTGAATTATATATATGAATTTTTACACTTAAAAACCTAAAACAAGAAACTAATACCAAATAACATTACCTACTAAAATTATACTACACTTAATCTACTTTAACTAACAAAATACCATTAAATTCAAATAAACCCCCCTCTCACTCTCTCTTTTGGCCGCCCCCCCTCTCCTCCAATCCCCATTCTCCCTTGAAACCTTCAAACCCACTCTTACACTCCATTCCACCCTTTCCCATACATGCAACCTACACTCCCAACCTCACTCTCTCTCCCTCTTCCACAAAATCAGCCTCCCTTCTCCAATTCTCTGCATTTTTCTTCCTCTTCATAGCAGAATTTCGAAGAACAACTTCAACCAAACACCAACCAAGCTCAAAACAAGCTAAAAAGTAAGTTTTGGTGAGTTTTCAAGCTAGGTTCTTGCAAGAACAGGAGGTTACAGCTTGAGCTCGTGATTCAACAGCCTTTCCACTCTAAAAATCATCCCAAAATCGTGAAACACCTGAAGTGTAAGCAACATCATACCCGAATAAGGCTATATCTTGTGTTTTTCTTCACTTTTCTCTCAAAAATCTTACTTTCTTGTTCAAAATAGAAACTTGCTGCCATCCTACTGTTTTTGAAGGACTCTCAACCTCACAAGAAGGTATATGCTAAGAACAATCGTGAATCAAGGGTTGGTGCACCCGATTTCATCTTGAAAACCCTCTTTTTCATGGGTTTAGCACCAAAAACCCACCTATTTTTAAAAGCCTCTCAACCTATGCTAAACTTCTGCTCTAAAACAGTTTATGAACTCCCTATGAAGCTGGTTTAAAAGTTAAATAATGGTTTGGTGATGATTATGCTTGAAACATATTGATTACACATGTGCAAAAAGTGATTAACACCCTCTAAATGAATCAATGGTGACTTGTATGTAAAAATCCGTGAGTTCAAGTTTTGTTCCAGTAGTTTGATGATATTAAACCTGTAAAATTCGTGACTTGGGGTAAACATTATCAAAAGTATGGTAAAATGGTTTAAATGAGGTAAATCTAGGACCCGAAAAGTGGTAAAATTGGAAGTTATGGGTTAAACTTAAAAAATATCAAATTTTATAATTTTCAGGCCCTAAAAAATATATTTTAGTGTTAAAAACCGAATTTGGTGATTTAATGGGTTAAATTGTAATTTTTATGAATTTAATTAGCAAAATAGACCTAAACCGGGAGATTTTGGAGAAAATTTCTAAAAATTGTGTAACAAGTATAAAATCATGGAATTAATGAAATTTCAGTAAATTAGTGACCTCAAGGTGGTAATTTTGTAAAAATTTGAAGAAAAATTAACTTAGAATGTTCGGTTTCGGTTAAAAACGAGTTTACAAATGATTTCTTACAAACCAAAGCCTTTGGCTATAATGACTCAAAAATCCCATTTAAAACAGATTAAAAAGTTTATTAGAAGTTTTTAAAAATTAATACATAAGTCTTATGGGTTAAAAACTACAATATTCAAAACTAGACGATAAATTGTCGGTTTAACCGTAACCGGTAGCTAGTTATAGGTATTTTAAATTCTCCAAATTAAAATACTGAAAATTTGGGTTAAAATAGGTCATTTTAAATATGTAAAACTTCTGGAAATTATTAAGAGCCATAATGGGTCATGAAATAATAGAAATCAAACTTTAGGGTAAAAACTATAAATTATGAAACTTGAGGGACTAAAGTGTAATTCTGTAATTTCACCCTAAAATGATCAATATATGACTAAAAATTACTTGTTAAACTTATCATCACCTTATCAAACTGATTTAAATCATAAAAACATGTTAGTTACATAAAGAAATACAACTTACCTAAAAAGGAAACTTTCTAAACGCAATTGTTAAAGAACCAAAGTTAGTTGAACTTTTAACCATAAATTAACCTAGTTACTCTTATAATGACCATAGATCATTTAGCTTATTACTTGAATCATGATGATAGGGTGCTAGGAATTGAATCTATCTTTGCTCAAGGAATCATTGACTTAACCCTAAGGTGAGTTCTAGTGTTCCCTTTTTACTACTGTTTTGGGATAAAACATGCTATGCTTACTTTGAAATCATTTATGTGACTGTGATACTTGTATGTTGTGGTTGATATTGAACCTGCTCTTAATTGTATCACAATCATTAATTCTTGTGTGAACCGCTTGTTCTATATGGGTAGATCTACTTGGGGAATCCCCCACACACAGTGCCTTCCCTCATGAATGGGAAGGGTACCACACTGAGATCCTGCGGGGTCGTTTGTGTCATGTGACAGGTATTATCAGACACTAAGGTGAACCATCCAGCAGGTATGGTTCACTATTTAAGGCTTAGTTATCCCTATGGGTTAACCGGTATTAACACAAATTTAGAAGAGGCTAGCCGGGACTGAGTGCAGGGTTGATTGTGACCCCACAACAGTGATACTTATGATTTCAAAATTAACTTATGGATTCTAAGGAGTCCTTTTGTTTTTTAAACTTTAAGCACTTGAATTCACCAACTTTTTAGTTGACACAAAATCTTTTGAGCATGTTTCAGGTAATCCTTGATGAGAGCTTGGAATAGTTGGAGGAAACTCTTTGGATGACCTAGTTCCGTGACCATCACATCGCATTAATTAGTTTGAATCTATCAATGGACAATTTGTTTGGATGTTTGTCGAACTTATGAATTTACTTTAATTTGGATTAAGTCTGTTATGACCCGACTTTTGACTATTGTATTTGGGTTGTTAAAACTTTTAATGTAATACCATGTGATTTCTCTCCTTGTGTGCTCTTTTGATGGTTAGTTTTCGCTGCCATATGTGTTGCCAGTCTGTGACGTTCCACCCTACTTGGGCCCGGGGTGTGAAATTTAGTAAATAAGATTTTTTAGTATATTAATCAAAATTGTGCAACTACGAATTACTGCATCGAGTTATTCAAGAAAGCTTAACAAAATACATGGAAAATAATATAGTTTTACAAAAACATTAAACAATAGTAGCTCACGCTTGGATAGTTTGTTGCTTACAATAACAACCTTTGATTTTATGGAGTTTTGATTTTTAAGCCTTCTAAACAAACTCATGAACTAATATAATCGAATCCAATGATAACAATTAGTGAAATGACATTATAAATGACAACTGAAAACTAGTACTAACCGTTTATAAAGAAACACAAGCCGAACACGAAACCACACGGATGACCCTTAAAATCAATCAACTCATACCCAAAACTAATCAAGACCACTCCACAACCATTATCAAACACTCTCGGCTTAAAAAGCCACTTATTTAAACCAAGGGATAACTTTCGATCTCCAAAATCTTTTATTGAGCATCAAGGCAAGAAAGCAAGTTGTAAATGACCAAAACAGTAATTGTATACACTCATATACACTCGTATGTCATACGTATAACAATCAACGCAATGTGTGATAGACGAAAATGACATCAAATCATGTTAACATGTTTTAATAAATAAGATTTTCTAGTATTTTAATCAAAATTGTGCAACTACGAATTACTGCATCGAGTAATTCAAGAAAGCTTAACAAAATAAATGGAAAAGAATGTAGTTTTACAAAAACATTAAACAAAAGTAATTCACGCTTGGATAGTTTGTTGCTTACAATAACAACCTCCGATTCCATGGGGTTTTGATTTTTAAGACTTCTAAACACACTCATGAACTAATATAATCGAATCCAATGATTACAATCATGGAAATGACACTATAAATGACAACTGAAAACTTGTACTAATAGGTTATAAAGAAACATAAATCGAACACGAAACCACACGAATGAACCTTGAAATCAATGAATTCATGCCCAAACTAATCAAGACCACTCCACAACCATTATCAAACACTCTCGGCTTAAAAAGCCACTTATTTGAACCAAGTGATAACTTTCAATCTCCAAAATCATTTATTGAGCATCAAGGCCAGAAAGCAAGTTGTAAAGGACCAAAACACTAATTGTATACACTCATATACACTCGTATACACTCATATGTCATACGTATAACAATCAACGCAATGTGTGATAGACAAAAATGATATCAAATCATGTTAACATGTTTTAGTACATAAGATTTTTTAGAATTTTAATCAAAACTGTGCAACTACGAATTACTGCATCAAGTTATTCAAGAAAGCTTAACAAAATACACGGAAAAGAATGTTGTTTTACAAAAACATTAAACAATAGTAGTTCACGTTTGGATAGTTTGTTGCTTACAATAACAAGCTCCGATTCCATGGAGTTTCAATTTTTAAGTCTTCTAAACACACTCATGAACTAATATAATCAATGATTACAATCTTGGAAATGACACTTTAAATGACAACTGAAAACTTGTAATAATTGGTTATAAAGAAACATAAATCGAACACGAAACCACACGAATGAACCTTGAAATCAATGAATTCATGCCCAAAATTAATCAAGACCACTCCACAACCATTATCAAACACTCTCGGCTTAAAAAGCCACTTATTTAAACCAAGTGATAACTTTCAATCTCCAAAATCATTTATGAAGCATCAAGGCCAGAAAGCAAGTTGTAAAGGACCAAAACACTAATTGTATACACTCATATACACTCGTATACACTCATATGTCATACGTATAACAATCAACGCAATGTGTGATAGACGAAAATGATATCAAATCATGTTAACATGTTTTAGTAAATAAGATTTTTTAGTATTTTAATCAAAATTGTGCAACTACGAATTACTGTATCGAGTTATTCAAGAAAGCTTAACAAAATACATGGAAAAGAATGTAGTTTTACAAAAACAATAAACAAAAGTAATTCACGCTTGGATAGTGTGTTGCTTACAATAACAACCTCCGATTCCATGGGGTTTTGATTTTTAAGACTTCTAAACACACTCATGAACTAATATAATCGAATCCAATGATTACAATCATGGAAATGACACTATAAATGACAACTGAAAACTTGTACTAACCGTTTATAAAGAAACACAAGCCGAACACGAAACCACACGAAGGACCCTTAAAATCAATCAACTCATACCCAAAACTAATCAAGACCACTCCACAACCATTATCAAACACTCTCGGCTTAAAAAGCCACTTATTTAAACCAAGTGATAACTTTCGATCTCCAAAATCTTTTATTGAGCATCAAAGCCAGAAAGCAAGTTGTAAAAGACCAAAACACTAATTGTATACACTCATATACACTCGTATACACTCATATGTCATACGTATAACAATCAACGCAATGTGTGATAGACAAAAACGATATCAAATCATGTTAACATGTTTTAGTAAATAAGATTTTTTAGTATATTAATTAAAATTGTGCAACTACGAATTACTGCATCGAGTTATTCAAGAAAGCTTAACAAAATACATGGAAAAGAATGTAGTTTTACAAAAATATTAAACAATAGTAGCTCACGCTTGGATAGTTTGTTGCTTACAATAACAACCTCTGATTCTATGGAGTTTTGATTTTTAAGTCTTCTAAACACACTTATGAACTAATATAATCGAATCCAATGATTACAGTTAGTGAAATGACACTATAAATGACAACTAAAAACTTGTACTAATTGGTTATAAAGAAACATAAATCGAACACGAAACCACACGAATAAACCTTGAAATCAATGAATTCATGCCCAAAACTAATCAAGACCACTCCACAACCATTATCAAACACTCTCGGCTTAAAAAGCCACTTATTTCAACCAAGTGATAACTTTCAATCTGCAAAATCATTTATGAAGCATCAAGGCCAGAAAGCAAGTTGTAAAGGACCAAAACACTAATTGTATACGCTCATATACACTCGTATACACTCATATGTCATACGTATAACAATCAACGCAATGTGTGATATACGAAAATGATATCAAATCATGTTAACATGTTTTAGTAAATAAGATTTTTTAGTATTTTAATCAAAATTGTGCGACTACGAATTACTGCATCGAGTTATTCAAGAAACCTTAACAAAATACATGGAAAAGAATGTAGTTTTACAAAAACATTAAACAATAGTAGCTCACGCTTGGATAGTTTGTTGCTTACAATAACAACCTCTGATTCCATGGGGTTTTGATTTTTAAGCCTTCTAAACAAAGTCATGAACTAATATAGTCGAATCCAATGATTACAATCAGTGAAATGACACTATAAATGACAACTGAAAAATAGTACTAACCGCTTATAAAGAAACACAAGCCGAACATGAAACCACACGAATGACCCTTAAAATCAATCAACTCATACCCAAAACTAATCTAGACCACTCGACAACCATTATCCAACACACTCGGCTTAAAATGCCACTTATTTAAACCAAGTGTTAACTTTCGATCTCCAAAATCTTTTATTGAGCATCAAGGCAAGAAAGCAAGTTGTAAAGGACCAAAACAATAATTGTGTACACTCATATACACTCGTATACACTCATATGTCATACGTATAACAATCAACGCAATGTGTGATAGACGAAAATGATATCAAATCATGTTAACATGTTTTAATAAATAAGATTTTTAATATTTTTATCAAAATTATGCAACTACGAATTACTGCATCGAGTTATTCAAGAAATCTTAACAAAATACAGGGAAAAGAATGTAGTTTTACAAAAACGTTAAACAAAAGTAGTTCACGCTTGGATAGTTTGTTGCTTACAATAACAAGCTTTGATTCCTTGGGGTATCGATTTTTAAGTCTTCTAAACACACTTATGAACTAATATAATCGAATCCATTGATTACAATCATTGAAATGACACTATAAATGACAACTGAAAACTTGTACCAATTGGTTATAAAGAAACATAAATCAAACACAAAACCACACGAATGACCCTTGAAATCAATGAATTCATGCACAAAACTAATCAAGACCACTCCACAACCATTATCAAACACTCCCTGCTTAAATAGCCACTTATTTAAACCAAGTGATAACTTTCAATCTCCGAAATCATTTATGAAGCATCAAGGCCAGAAAGCAAGTTGTAAAGGACCAAAACACTAATTGTATACACTCATATACACTCGTATACACTCATATGTCATACGTATAACAATCAACGCACTGTGTGATAGACGAAAATGATATCAAATCATGTTAACATGTTTTAGTCAATAAGATTTTTTAGTATTTTAATCAAAATTGTGCAACTACGAATTACTGTATCGAGTTATTCAAGAAAAGCTTAACAAAATACATGGAAAAGAATGTAGATTTACAAAAACTTTAAACAATAGTAGCTCACGCTTGGATAGTTTGTTGCTTACAATAACAACCTCTGATTCCATGGAGTTTTGATTTTTAAGCCTTCTAAACAAACTCATGAACTAATATAATCGAATCCGATGATTACAATCGGTGAAATGACACTATAAATGACAACTGAAAACTAGTACTAACCGTTTATAAAGAAACACAAGCCGCACACGAAACCACACGAATGACCCTTAAAATCAATCAACTCATACCCAAAACTAATCAAGACCACTCCACAGCCATTATCAAACACTCTCAGCTTAAAAAGTCACTTATTTAAACCAAGTGATAACTTTCGATCTCCATAACCATTTATTGAGCATCAAGGCAAGAAAGCAAGTTGTAAAGGACCAAACCACTAATTGTATACACTCATGTACAATCGTATACACTCATATGTCATACGTATAACAATCAACGCAATGTGTGATAGACGAAAATGATATCAAATCATGTTAACATGTTCTAGTAAATAAGATTTTTTAGTATTTTAATCAAAATTGTTCAACTACGAATTACGGCGTCGAGTTATTCAAGAAAGCTTAACAAAATACGTGGAAAAGAATGTAGTTTTACAAAAACATTAAACAATAGTAGCTCACGCTTGGATTCTTTGTTGCTTACAATAACAAGCTCCGATTCCATGGAGTTTTAATTTTTAAGCCTTTTAAACACACTCATGAACTAATATAATCAAATCCGATGATTACAATCAGTGAAATGACACTATAAATGACAACTGAAAAGTAGTACTAACCGTTTATATAGAAACACAGGCCGAACACGAAACCACACGAATGACCCTTAAAATCAGTCAACTGATACCCAAAACTAATCAAGACCACTCCACAGCCATTATCAAACACTTTCGTCTTAAAAAGCCACTTATTTAAACCAAGTGATAACTTTCGATCTCCATAACCATTTATTGAGCATCCAGGCAAGAAAGCAAGTTGTAAAGGACCAAAACACTAATTGTATACACTCATGTACACTCGTATACACTCATATGTCATACGTATAACAATCAACGCAATGTGTGATAGACGAAAATGATATCAAATAATGTTAACATGTTTTAGTAAATAAGATTTTTTATTATTTTAATCAAAATTGTGCAACTACGAATTACTGCATCAAGTTATTCAAGAAAGCTTAACAAAATACAAGGAAAAGAATGTAGTTTTACAAAAACATTAAACAATATTAGTTCATGCTTGGATTGTTTGTTGCTTACAATAACAAGCTCCGATTCCATGGAGTTTTAATTTTTAAGCCTTCCAAACACACTTATGAACTAATATAATCAAATCCAATGATTACAATCAGTGAAATGACACTATAAATGACAACTGAAAACTAGTACTAACCGTTTATAAAGAAACACAAGCCGAACACGAAACCACACAAATGACCCTTAAAATCATTCAACTCCTACCCAAAACTAATCAAGACCACACCACAACCATTATTAAACACTCTCGGCTTAAAAAGCCACTTATTTAAACCAAGTGATAACTTTCGATCGCCAAAATCTTTTATTGAGCATCAAGGCAAGAAAGCAAGTTGTAAAGGATCAAAACACTAATTGTATACACTCATGTACACTCGTATACACTCATATGTCATACGTATAACAATCAACGCAATATGTGATAGACGAAAATGATATCAAATCATGTAAACATGTTTTAGTAAATAAGATTTTTTGGTATTTTAATCAAAATTGTGCAACTACGAATTACTGCATCGAGTTATTCAAGAAAACTTAACAAAATACCTGGAAAAGAATGTAGTTTTACAAAAACATTAAACAATAGTAGTTCACGCTTGGATAGTTTGTTGCTTGCAATAACAAGCTCCGATTCCATGGGGTTTCGATTTTTAAGCCTTCTAAACATACTCATGAACTAATATAATCGAATCCAATGATAACAATCATGGAAATGACACTATAAATGACAACTAAAAACTTGTACTAATTGGTTATAAAGAAACATAAATCGAACACGAAACCACACAAATGACCCTTGAAATCAATGAATTCATGCCCAAAACTAATCAAGACCACTCCACAACCATTATCAAACACTCTCGGCTTAAATAGCCACTTATTTAAACCAAGTGATAACTTTCAACCTCCAAAATCATTTATTGAGCATCAAGGCCAGAAAGCAAGTTGTAAAGGACCAAAACACTAAATGTATACACTCATATACACTCATATGTCATACGTATAACAATCAACGCAATTTGTGATAGACAAAAATGATATCAAATCATGTTAACATGTTTTAGTAAATAAGATTTTTTAGTATTTTAATCAAAATTGTGCAACTACGAATTACTGCATTAAGTTATTCAAGAAAGCTTAACAAAATACAAGGAAAAGAATGTTGTTTTTACAAAAACATTAAACAATTGTAGTTCACGCTTGGATAGTTTGTTGCTTACAATAACAAGCTCTGATTCCTTGGAGTTTTAGTTTTTAAGCCTTCTAAACACACTCATGAACAAATATAATCAAATCCGATGATTACAATCGGTGAGATGACAGTATAATTGACAACTAAAAAGTAGTACTAACCGTTTATAAAGAAACACAAGCCAAACACGAAACAACACGAATGACCCTTAAAATCAATCAACTCACACCCAAAACTAATCAAGGCCGCTCCACTGCCATTATCAAACACTCTCGGCTTAAAAAGCCACTTATTTAAACCAAGTGATAACTTTCGATCTCCAAAACCATATATTGGGCATCAATGCAAGAAAGCAAGTTGTAAAGGACCTAAATACTAATTGTGTACACACATGTACATTCGTATACACTCATATGTCATATGTACAACAATCAACGCAATATGTGATGGACGAAAATGATATCATATAACGGTAACATGTTTTAGCAAATAAGATTTTTTAGTATTTTAATCAAAATTGTGCAACTACGAATTACTGCATTGAGTTATTCAAGAAAGCTTAACAAAATACATGGAAAAGAATGTAGTTTTACTAAAACATTAAACAATAGTAGCTCACGCTTGCATGGTTTGTTGCATACAATAACAAGCTTCGATTCCATGGGGTTTCGATTTTTAAGTCTTCTAAACACACTCATGAACTAATATAATCGAATCCGACGATTACAATCAGTGAAATGACACTATAAATGACAACTGAAAACTAGTACTAACCGTTTATAAAAAAACACAAGCCGAACACGAAACCACACGAATGACCCTTAAAAGCAATCAACTCATACCCAAAACTAATCAAGACCACTTCACAGCCATTATCAAACACTCTCGGCTTAAAAAGCCACTTATTTAAACCAAGTGATAACTTTCGATCTCCATAACCATTTATTGAGCATCAAGGCAAGAAAGCAAGTTGTAAAGGACCAAAACACTAATTGTATACACGCATGTATACTCGTATACACTCATATGTCATACGTATAACAATCAACGCAATGTGTGATAGACGAAAATGATATGAAATCATGTTAACATGTTTTAGTAAATAAGATTTTTTAGTATTTTAGTCAAAATTGTTCAACTATGAATTACGGCATCAAGTTATTCAAGAAATTTTAACAAAATACAGGGAAAAGAATGTAGTTTTACAAGAACATTAAATAATAGTAGCTCACACTTGGATAGTTTGTTGCTTACAATAACAACCTCTGATTCCATGGAGTTTTGATTTTTAATCCTTCTAAACACACTCATGAACTAATATAATCGAATCCAATGATTACAATTAGTGAAATGACACTAAAAATGACAATTGAAAACTAATACTAACCATTTATAAAGAAACACAAGCCGAACACGAAACCACGGGAATGACCCTTAAAATCAATCAACTCATACCCAAAACTAATCAAGACCACTCCACAACCATTATCAAACACTCTCGGCTTAAAAAGCCAGTTATTTAAACCAAGTGATAACTTTCGATCTCCAAAATCTTTTATTGAGCATCAAGGCAAGAAAGCAAGTTGTAAAGGACCAAAACACTAATTGTATACACTCATATACACTCGTATACACTTATATGTCATACGTATAACAATCAACGCAATGAGTGATAGACGAAAATGATATCAAATCATGTTAACATGTTTTAATAAATAAGATATTTTAGTATTTTAATCAAAATTGTGCAACTACGAATTACTGCATCGAGTTATTCAAGAAAGCTTAACAAAATACAGGGAAAAGAATGTAATTTTACAAAAACATTAAACAAAAGTAGTTCACGCTTGGATAGTTTGTTGCTTACAATAACAAGCTTCGATTCCTTGGGGTTTTGATTTTTAAGTCTTCTAAACATACTCATGAACTAATATAATCGAATCCAATGATAACAATCATGGAAATGACACTATAAATGACAACTGAAAACTTGTACTAATTGGTTATAAAGAAACATAAATCGAACACGAAACCACACGAATGACCCTTGAAATCAATGAACTCATACCCAAAACTAATCAAAACCACTCCATAACCATTATCAAACACTCTCGGCTTAAAAAGCCACTTATTTAAACCAAGTGGTAACTTTCAATCTCCAAAATCATTTATTGAGCATCAAGGTCAGAATGCAAGTTGTAAAGGACCAAAACACTAATTGTATACACTCATATACACTCGTATACACTCATATGTCATACGTATAACAATCTACGCAATGTGTGATAGACGAAAATTATATCAAATTATGTTAACATGTTTTAATAAATAAGATTTTTTAGTATTTTAATCAAAATTGTGCAACTACGAATTACTGCATCGAGTTATTCAAGAAAACTTAACAAAATACAAAGAAAAGAATGTAGTTTTACAAAAACATTAAACAGCTCACACTTGGATAGTTTGTTGCCTACAATAACAACCTCCGATTCCATGGAGTTTTGATTTTTAAGCCTTCTAAACACACTCATGAACTAATATAATCGAATCCAATGATTACAATCAATGAAATGACACTATAAATGACAACTGAAAACTAGTACTAACCGTTTATAAGGAAACACAAGCCGAACACGAAACCACACGAATGACCCTTAAAATCAATCAACTAATACCCAAAACTAATCAAGACCACTCCACAACCATTATAATACACTCTCGGCTTAAAAAGCCACTTATTTAAACCAAGTGATAACTTTCGATCTCCAAAATCTTTTATTGAGCATCAAGGCAAGAAAGCAAGTTGTAAAGGACCAAAACACTAATTGTATACACTCATATACACTCGTATACACTTATATGTCATACGTATAACAATCAACGCAATGTGTGATAGAAGAAAATGATATCAAATCATGTTAACATGTTTTACTAAATAAGATTTTTTAGTATTTTAATCAAAATTATGCAACTACGAATTACTGCATCGAGTTATTCAAGAAAGCTTAACAAAATACAGGGAAAAGAATGTAGTTTTACAAAAACATTAAACAAAAGTAGTTCACGCTTGGATAGTTTGTTTCTTACAATAACAAGCTTCGATTCCATGGGGTTTCGATTTTTAAGTCTTCTAAACATACTCATGAACTAATATAATCGAATCCAATGATAACAATCATGGAAATGACACTATAAATGACAACTGAAAACTTGTACTAATTGGTTATAATGAAACATAAATCGAACACGAAACCACACGAATGACCCTTGAAATCAATGAACTCATACCCAAAACTAATCAAGACCACTCCATAACCATTATCAAACACTCTCGGCTTAAAAAGCCACTTATTTAAACCAAGTGGTAACTTTCAATCTACAAAATCATTTATTGAGCATCAAGGTCAGAATGCAAGTTGTAAAGGACCAAAACACTAATTGTATACACTCATATACACTCGTATACACTCATATGTCATACGTATAACAATCAACGCAATGTGTGATAGACGAAAATTATATCAAATCATGTTAACATGTTTTAATAAATAAGATTTTTTAGTATTTTAATCAAAATTGTGCAACTACGAATTACTGCATCGAGGTATTCAAGAAAACTTAACAAAATACACGGAAAAGAATGTTGTTTTACAAAAACATTAAACCATAGTAGTTCACGCTTGGATAGTTTGTTGCTTACAGTAACAAGCTCCGCTTCCATAGGGTTTCGATTTTTAAGTCTTCTAAACACACTCATGAACTAATATAATCGAATCCAATGATTACAATCATGGAAATAACACTATAAATGACAATTGAAAACCTGTACTAATTGGTTATAAAGAAACATAAATCGAACACGAAACCACACGAATGACCCTTGAAATCAATGAATTCATGCCCAAAACTAATCAAGACCACTCCACAACCATTATCAAACACTCTCGGCTTAAAAAGCCACTTATTTAAACCAAGTGATAACTTTCAATCTCCAAAATCATTTATTGAGCATAAAGGCCAGAAAGCGAGTTGTAAAGGACCAAAACACTAATTGTATACACTCATATACACTCGTATACACTCATATGTCATACGTATAACAATCAACGCAATGTGTGATAGACAAAAATGATATCAAATCATGTTAACATGTTTTAGTAAATAAGATTTTTTAGTACTTTAGTCAAAATTGTGCAACTACGAATTACTGCATCAAGTTATTCAAGAAAGCTTAACAAAATACACGGAAAAGAATGTTGTTTTACAAAAACATTAAACAATAGTAGTTCACGCTTGGATAGTTTGTTGCTTACAGTAACAAGCTCCGATTTCATGGGGTTTCGATTTTTAAGTCTTCTAAACTGTCACACCCCGGGCCCAAGTAGGGTGGGACGTCACAGACTGGCAACATATATGGCAACGGAAACTAACCATCAAAAGAGCACACAAGGAAAGAAATCACATGGCATTACAATAAAAGTTTTAACAACCCAAATACAACGGTCAAAAGCCGGGTCATAACAGACTTAATCCAAATTAAAGTAAATTCATAAGTTCAACAAACATCCAACAAATTGTCTAATGATAGATTCAAACTAATTAATGCCATGTGGTGGTCACGGAACTAGGTCATCCAAAGAGGTTACCTGAAACATGCTCAAAAGATTTTTGTGTCAACTAAAAAGTTGGTGAATTCAAGTGCCTAAAAGTTTAAAAACAAATCCATAAGTAAATTTTGAAATCATAAATATCACTGTTGTGGGGTCACAATCAACCCTGCACTCAGTCCCGGCTAGCCTCTTCTAAAGTTGTGTTAATACCTGTTAACCCATAGGGATAACTGAGCCTCAAACAGTGAACCATACCTGCTGGATGGTCCACCTTAGTATCTTATAATACCTGTCACATGACACAACGACCCCGCAGGATCTCAGTGTGGTACCCTTCCCATTCATGAGGGAAGGCACTATGTGTGGGGGATTCCCCAAGTAGATCTACCCATATAAAACAAGCGGTTCACACAAGAATTAATGATTGTGATACAATTAAGAGCAGGTTCAACATTAACCACAACATACAAGTATCATAGCACATAAATGATTTCAAAGTAAGCATAACATGTTTCATCCCAAAACAGTAGTAAAAAGGGAACACTAGAACTCACCTTAGGGTTAAGTCAACGATTCCTTGAGCAAAGATAGATTCAATTCCTAGAACCCTATCATCATGATTCAAGTAATAAGCTAAATGATCTATGGTCATTATAAGAGTAACTAGGTTAATTTATGGTTAAAAGTTCAACTAACTTTGGTCCTTTAACAATTGTGTTAAAAAGTTTTCTTTTTAGGTAAGTAGACTTTCTTTATGTAAATGACAAGTTTTTAAGATTTAAATCAGTTTTATAAGGTGATGATATGTTTAACAAGTAATTTTAGTCATATATTGATCATTTTAGGGTGAAATTGCAGAATTACACTTTAGTCCCTCAAGTTTCATAATTTACAGTTTTTACCCTAAAGTTTGATTTCTATCATTTCATGACCCATTATGGCTCTTAATAATTTCCAGAAGTTTTACATATTTAAAATGACCTATTTTAACCCAAATTTTCAGTATTTTAATTTGGAGAATTTAAAATACCTATATCTAGTTACCGGTTACGGTTAAACCGACAATTTATCGTCAAGTTTTGAATATTGTAGTTTTTAACCCATAAGACTTATGTATTTCTTTTTAAACACTTCTAATAAACTTTTTAATCTGTTTTAAATGGGATTTTTGAGTCATTATAGCCAAAGGCTTTGGTTTGTAAGAAATCGTTTGTAAACTCATTTTTAGCCGAAACCGAACATTCTAAGTTAATTTTTCTTCAAACTTTTACCAAATTACCACCTTGAGGTCACTAAGTTACTGAAATTTCATTAATTCCATGATTTTATACTTGTTACACAATTTTTAGAAATTTTCTCCAAAATCTCCCGGTTTAGGTCTATTTTGCTAATTAAATTCATAAAAATTACAATTTAACCCAATAAATCACCAAATTCGGTTTTTAACACTACAATATATATTTTAAGGCCTTAAAATTATAAAATTTGATATTTGTTAAGTTTAACCCATAACTTCCAATTTTACCACTTTTCGGGTCCTAGATTTACCTCATTTAAACCATTTTACCATACTTTTCATAATGTTTACCCCAAGTCACGAATTTTACAGGTTTAATATCATCAAACTACTGGAACAAAACTTCAACTCACGGATTTTTACATACAAGTCACCATTGATTCATTTAGAGGGTGTTAATCACTTTTTACACATGTGTAATCGATATGTTTCAAGCATAATCATCACCAAACCATTATTTAACTTTTAAACCAGCTTCATAAGGAGTTCATAAACTGTTTTAGAGTAGAAGTTTAGCATAGGTTGAGAGGCTTTTAAAAATAGGTGGCTTTTTGGTGCTAAACCCATGAAAAAAAGGGTTTTCAAGGTGAAATCGGGTGCACCAACCCTTGATTCACGATTGTTCTTAGCATATACCTTCTTGTGAGGTTGAGAGTCCTTCAAAAACAGTAGGATGGCAGCAAGTTTCTGTTTTGAACAAGAAAGTAAGATTTTTGAGAGAAAAGTGAAGAAAAACACAAGATATAGCCTTATTCGGGTATGATGTTGCTTACACTTCAGGTGTTTCACGATTTTGGGATGATTTTGAGAGTGAAAAGGCTGTTGAATCACGAGCTCAAGCTGTAACCTCCTGTTCTTGCAAGAACCTAGCTTGAAAACTCACCAAAACTTACTTTCTAGCTTGTTTTGAGCTTGGTCGATGCTTGGATGGTGTTGTTCTTCGATTATCTAACTAGGATGAAGAAGAAAATGCAGAGAAGAAGGTGGAGATGGCTGGAGAATTTGTGAGGAAGAGAGAGAGAGAAGGGAGAAGGCTTTCGCATGTATGGGGAAATGAGGGATGAAGTGTGTAGGTGGGATTGTGGTCTTCTAGGGAGTGAGATGAGTGGAGGGAGAGGGGGGGCGGCTGATTTGGTGGTTGGGAGGGGAATAAATTCAAATTTTGATTATATTTAATTAATTAAAGTAGGTTAAGTGTAGTATAATTTTATTAGGTAATGTTATTTGGTAGTAGTTTCTTGTTTTTAGGTTTTTAAGTGTAAGAATTCATATATATAATTCAACATTGAAATTTGATTTATTGTTATTACCAATGATTTATTTTACCTTGAAATTAAATTTCATCATCTAATTAATACTTTTCAAGGATTATCTATAAATTTCTAGACTAAGGCAAGGCATAAAGGTATCATCTAAGGCAATCAAGCATGTAATCAAATAATCATGTAAAGATGATAATAATAATAATACTATGAATGAAATAATGTTAAATAAAATTTAGGGTTAGGGTTGGACCTAGGAGCTGGTTGTTACATTCTCCCATCGTTTAGGAAATTTCGTCCCGAAATTTTAGCCTCGATTAGATCTAGAACGGGTGGGTTTGAAGAGGTGCGGAAAATCTTTTCTCTTTTCATCTTCTCGTTCCCAAGTGAATTCAAGCCCTCGCCTAGAATTCCATCTTACTTTGACCTTGGGTATACGACTTCGTCTGAGTTTCTTGACCAATCGGTCAGTGATCTCAACAGGTTCTTCAACAAAATTCAGCTTGTTATTAATTCTAGCTTCCTTCAAAGGCAATTCCAGGGCTTTGTCTACCAAACACTTCTTCAAGTTAGACACATGGAATGTGTCATGTATGTAGCTTAACTCTTGAGGTAGTTTTAATTGATAAGCCACTGGGCCAATTCTAGCAAGTATTTCAAATGGTCCAATGTATCTTGGGCTTAGCTTGCCTTTCTTACCAAATCTTATGGCTCCCTTCCTGGGTGCGACTTTTAGCATCACTCTATCACCGACCTGGAATTCCAATGGTTTTCGCCTTCTGTCAGCGTATTTCTTCTAACGATCTTGGGCTGCTCTTAGACGCTCTTTGATTTTAAATATTTTGTCTGTGGTCTCCATCATGATGTCGGGTCCCATCACTTGGCTGTCACCAACCTCATTCCAACTTAACGGCGATCGACATTTCCTACGATATAGGGCTTCATACGGGGCTGCTTTTATACTTGCGTGGTAACTATTATTGTAGGAAAACTCTACTAGAGGAAGATGGTTGTCCCAGTTCCCACCGAAGTCAATCACGCAAGCTCTTAACATATCTTCCAAAGTTTGAATGGTTCTTTCACTTTGTCCGTCGGTTTGAGGGTGGTATGCAGTGCTTAAATCCAGACGGGTCCCTAAAGCCTGTTGGAGTGTTCTCCAAAAACGAGAAGTGAAGCGACTATCACGGTCTGAGATAATCGATAGTGGTACTCCATGTCTGGTCACTATTTCGTCGATGTAAAGTTGGGCTAGCTTTGGCAAGTCGTAGTCCTCTCGAATTGGCAAGAAATGGGCTGATTTGGTAAGCCTATCCACTATTACCCAAATGGCATCATGTCCTCTGAAGGTTCTTGGTAACTTCGTAACAAAATCCATTGTAATGTTATCCCATTTCCACTCTGGAATTTCGGGTTGTTGCAAAGTTCCTGACGGCTTTTGATTTTCAGCTTTTACCATTGCGCACGTCAGACACTTCCCAACATAGGTGGCGATTGATTTCTTGATTCCAGGCCACCAGAAAAGTGCCTTTAAGTCTTGGTACATTTTATCACTTCCTGGGTGAATCGAGTATCTAGATTTGTGAGCTTCATCTAGGATTGTCTTTCTAATCCCTCCATACTTTGGTACCCACGTTCTTCCTTCACACTTGTATAAACCATCGTTGCTCAACTCTAAATGCTTTTCCATTCCTGTTAGCATCTCCTCAGCTAGGTTATCCTCCTTCAGTGCTTCACCTTGAGTTTCCTTTAGCCTAGCAATAAGGCTGGTATACACACTCATCCTTAAGGCATGGACGCGAAGGGGTTTTTCCCTTTCCTTTCTACTCAAGGCATCTGCCACTACATTTGCCTTGCCAGGGTGGTAGCGGATTTCACATTCATAATCATTCAATAGCTCAACCCATCTTCTCTGACGCATGTTTAACATCTTCTGATCAAGAATGTGCTGCAAGCTTCTATGATCAGTATAGATAATGCACTTGGTGCCATAGAGATAGTGCCTCCACATTTTGAGTGCAAACACCACGGCATCCAATTCCAGATCATGAGTCGTGTAGTTCTTTTCATGCTCATTCAACAGTCTAGATGCATAAGCAATCACCTTATCTTGTTGCATTAGCACGCATCCTAGTCCCTGACGCGAGGCGTCCCAATAGACTACGAAATCCTCAACTCCTTCCGGTAGGGCGAGGATAGGTGCACTACACAGTTTCTCCTTGAGTGTTTCAAATGCTTTGTTCTATTCTTGTTCCCATACAAAGGCTGTATTCTTCTTAGTCAAAGCAGTTAACGGCTGCACTATTCACGAGAAGTCTTTGATGAACCTCCTGTAGTATCAAGCTAAACCAAGAAATTGTCTTATCTCGGTAGGAGTTTCAGGAATCTTCCAATTCTTGATAGCCTCAATTTTTGAGGGGTCCACTTGAATCCCATCTTTATTCACTACATGCCCTAGAAATTGGATTTCACGCATCCAAAATTCGCATTTGGAGAATTTGGCATATAGTTGCTCATTCTTGAGCAACTCAAGAATCAGTCTAAGATGCTTCTCATGCTCTTCTTTACTACAGGAGTAGATTAAGATATCATCAATGAACACAATCACAAACTTGTCTAGATATGGGCGACATACTCGGTTCATGAGATCCATAAATGCCGTTGGTGCATTAGTCAGTCCAAAGGGCATGACCAGGTACTCATAGTGTCCATATCTAGTTCTAAAGGCTGTTTTGGGTATGTCTTCTTTTCTTATCTTCAGTTGATGGTATCCCGATCTTAAATCTATTTTGGAAAAATAGCTAGCTCCTTGTAGTTGATCGAATAGATCATCAATTCTCGGAAGAGGACAACGATTCTTTATTGTCGGCTTGTTTAATTCCCGGTAATCAATACACATACGTAGGGTTCCATCCTTCTTCTTCATGAATAGCACCGGGGCACCCCATGGAGAAACACTTGGTCGTATAAATCCCTTGTCAAGTAGCTCTTGGATTTGTATCATTAGCTCTTTCATCTCGGGCGGGGCGAGTCGGTATGGTGCCTTAGCTACTGGTGCAGCTCCAGGCAATAGATCTATTTGGAACTCAACTTGTCGGGTTGGAGGGAGTCCCGGTAGATCTTCGGGAAATACTTCCGGATATTCAGAAACCACCGGTATGTCCTCGATTTTCTTTTCCTCTTTTGCGTTCATCACATAGACTATGAAAGCTAAGCATCCTTTCATGAGACTCTTGGTAGCCTTTAGGTGGGATATCATAGGATATAGCGCGTTACTTCTCTCACCATGAACAACTAACGTTTTCCCATCGCTTAAAGGTATTTTAAGTAAACGTTCATCACACACGATTTCAGCCCTATTTTTGGCTAACCAATCCCTCCCGACAACTACATCAAAACCTCCTAGCGTTATAGGCATCAGGTCTATCTTAAATAAATTACCCTCTAGTTCCATTGAGCAACCTTTGATGATTTCATTGGTTTCTATTATATTACCGTCAGCTAACTCTACAGTATAGGCATCGGTTAAGGTGCAAGCTTTCAAATCAATCAAGGGCCTAAAGGTAGTAGAAACAAAGCTACCTGTCGCTCCAGTATCAAATAGAACAGTAGCAGGATGGTGGTTAATGAGAAACGTACCATTGACCACATCGGGTTCCTTACGAGCACCGTTCGGATCCATCACGAACGCTCTTCCCTTGGGTTTGTTGGGTTTGGCATCCTTGTCCCTTGCTAATTTAGGGCACTTGTTCCTCATATGTCCTGGATCTCCACATTCATAGCATTGCTTACCCGGTTCATACGTACAATCTTTAATCAAATGACCAGTTCTTTTACACCTGAAACAAGGCATTGGGTTGCAATCTCCTTGGTGGTGTAGTTTGCACTTGTTGCAAAAGGGGCTTGTGCCTAAGTACATTTTTCGAGCCCTTCCACCATGATCATCACGCCTTGCTCTTTCACCGGTTCTCTTGCTTGAACTACCACTGCTACCCATTGTCTTTTTAACATCAAACCACTTCCTTTTCTCACCCATTACCTTCTTCTTGTCTTCTACCTTCACATGCTCTGTCCATCCAGCTCTAATCAAGTCATCAGTCAAGCTACTTGTGAAATCAACTGCAGCTTGTAGGGTCGTGGGCCTGGAAGATCGAACCATGCCTCTAACCCTGGGATGTAATCCCCAAATGAAACGGGCTACACCTTTGGCTTCCGGTGTCACTAGATGTGGCACCAGTCGGGACAAAGCCAGAAAACGGTTGATGTACTCCGTGTAGTTCGGGCCTTTCATTTCCAAGCTCAGAAATTCAGATTCTAGCTTCTCAAGCTGATTGATTGGACAGTATTTGTTGGTCATTAGCTCCCTGAATTCGGACCAGTTCATCCTTCCAACAGCATTCCTTCCACGAGGTTGAACAATAGTTCTCCACCACTCTAGTGCTGATCCCTTAAGTGATTTAGAAGCAAACCTTACCATGTGCTCGAGTTTGCATTCACTGATGTCCAGCACGGCTTCCATCTCATCCAGCCATCGGTAGGTCTCAATCGCACCCTCAGTGCCATAGAAGTCCTTTGGTTTGCACGCCATAAAGGTTTTGTAAGAACACCCATTCCTTATCTCCTCGGTGTCATCATTGTTGGCTTCGTCATTCCCGGGTTCACCGTTCCCGGTTGCATTACCCCGATCAGCATTGATCTGGGCAATGATGGTTGGAATGGCATTTGCAATTTGTTGCGCCACCAAGTTGGCAATCCTTTCCTCGTTTTCCAAGTTGACATTCTCCCCATGTGGAGCTTCTGGATGAGTAGGTGCTTTGATTTCATTCTGGTTCCTTGCTTCTTCATTTCTTCCCCTAGTTGCTCCTCTTCTTCCAATACGAACTCCTCGTCTCGGTGGCATTCTGGTGTCATCATAGACAAATCTGTTTAGCATCTCATAAATTGGTTTCAAGTATCTCATAACAATCGATTATACTCCTACTAGCCACTAAACCCAGGACATAAAGGTTTTGTACCACATTTCATGACATTCAAAGATGCTTCAATCAATTAATGGGATAGATTATATCACAAGACAACATAATTTAACTCATGTCACATAACATCGCATAATTTCATTCAAAATCATTCTGCAAAAGTTAGCATCATAAGCAAAAGTCCATAAATAGATAAATGAAACCACAATCAAACATAATAGTTAAAACATCATAATTGGAAGGTGCCATCACCCCCATAATAATAATAGTAGTGTCTGAAATAGATAAATAGTTTCTCAAATAGATCAATAGTTTCTTGCACACACTCCAATGCTTCTCACGTCATCATTGCCATTTCTTCTTCAGCCATCCAAACCAACCTGAATTTTTCTTCTTCTGCTCCTGCTCCATGCGCTGAACACTATGAGACGCCATCATGGCTTGGAACTGTGCAGACTGGGAGGTCCGAGTGGCATGCTGCAGGGTCACCTCGTGACGCTGAATAGTCCGGAGTATCTCTCCAAGAGTAGGGTCGGAAGGACCAAAGTCACTAGCCCGACGGCTAGACTGGGTGTAGGGATCTCTGGCAAGGACACTCGGGCCGTCAAACATGCTTCGCCTTGGCGGCATCCAATACTCGTCGTGTGTGTGGCGTCTAGGCGGGTCAATCACTGGAGGTGCTGGAGCTGGAGCCACTGTAGGAGGGGGCGGAGGGGGCGGCATCCTGAAAGAAACAGATGTCCCTGGCCTGGTACTCTTTCGGGGACGGGTGACGACACGAGCACCACTACTCCTAATAGGCGGGATGGGAGAGAGGGTAGGCGCGGTGACATGAGGAGAGTGGGATCGCGTTCTGCTTCTGACCGGAGATGATGATACAGAGTCTTCCGAGGGTTCAGAGTATTCCGAGGTCACGGAAATCCATCCAGGGTGTCCACACCTTCGCAGGTACTCTTCGTATTCAGTCTGAGGCGTTGACTTCTTAACACTTCCCACATGGGCAGTCTCATCAACAGGGTATGTGGGCGCCTTTCCTTTATCAGCCATAGCCTACAAATCCTGTAAGACTTTCATGAGTAAATTGGTTTCTCATAGCTCATGATAATAATAATAGTAATAATAATAGTATCTACAGCAGTGATGGCAGTAGCATCAATAATCAGTAGTATCAGTAATTAGTAGCATCAGAAATCAGTAGTATCTCGATATAACAGGCATGAAAGTCACTTTTAAAATTTTTGGCCACACAAAAGAAAATTTCTTGAATCATTAACCCAAATACAGAGTTTAACATCACCTAGAGGTCCATGCCAGAACTCACGCGTTCGGTAAATTCATGATTACGTTGATCAAGTGTAATCATCAATTTACCCAACCTGCTTACTCCGACACGTTCCAAACAAGGACAGTCCTAAGGAATCAAGGTTGTAGCCTAGGGTCTACTAAGGTATTCCCAATTTCTTTACAACCTGTGGCTCTGATACCAATCTGTCACACCCCGGGCCCAAGTAGGGTGGGACGTCACAGACTGGCAACATTTATGGCAGCGAAAACTAACCATCAAAAGAGCACACAAGGAAAGAAATCACATGGCATTACAATAAAAGTTTTAACAACCCAAATACAACGGTCAAAAGCCGGGTCATAACAGACTTAATCCAAATTAAAGTAAATTCATAAGTTCAACAAACATCCAACAAATTGTTTAATGATAGATTCAAACTAATTAATGCCATGTGGTGGTCACGGAACTAGGTCATCCAAAGAGGTTCTCCAACTATTCCAAGCTCTCATCAAGGATTACCTGAAACATGCTCAAAAGATTTTTGTGTCAACTAAAAAGTTGGTGAATTCAAGTGCTTAAAGTTTAAAAACAAATCCATAAGTAAATTTTGAAATCATAAATATCATTGTTGTGGGGTCACAATCAACCCTGCACTCAGTCCCGGCTAGCCTCTTCTAAAGTTGTGTTAATACCGGTTAACCCATAGGGATAACTAAGCCTCAAACAGTGAACCATACCTGCTGGATGGTCCACCTTAGTATCTTATAATACCTGTCACATGACACAAACGACCCCGCAGGATCTCAGTGTGGTACCCTTCCCATTCATGAGGGAAGGCACTGTGTGTGGGGGATTCCCCAAGTAGATCTACCCATATAGAACAAGCGGTTCACACAAGAATTAATGATTGTGATACAATTAAGAGCAGGTTCAACATTAACCACAACATACAAGTGTCATAGCACATAAATGATTTCAAAGTAAGCATAACATGTTTCATCCCAAAACAGTAGTAAAAAGGGAACACTAGAACTCACCTTAGGGTTAAGTCAACGATTCCTTGAGCAAAGATAGATTCAATTCCTAGCACCCTATCATCATGATTCAAGTAATAAGCTAAATGATCTATGGTCATTATAAGAGTAACTAGGTTAATTTATGGTTAAAAGTTCAACTAACTTTGGTTTTTTAACATTGTGTTAAAAAGTTTTCTTTTTAGGTAAGTAGACTTTCTTTATGTAAATGACAAGTTTTTAAGATTTAAATAAGTTTTATAAGGTGATGATATGTTTAACAAGTAATTTTAGTCATATATTGATCATTTTAGGGTGAAATTACAGAATTACACTTTAGTCCCTCAAGTTTCATAATTTACAGTTTTTACCCTAAAGTTTGATTTCTATCATTTCATGACCCATTATGGCTCTTAATAATTTTCAGAAGTTTTACATATTTAAAATGACCTATTTTAACCCAAATTTTCAGTATTTTAATTTGGAGAATTTAAAATACCTATATCCAGTTACCGGTTACGGTTAAACCGACAATTTATCGTCAAGTTTTGAATATTGTAGTTTTTAACCCATAAGACTTATGTATTTCTTTTTAAACACTTCTAATAAACTTTTTAATCTGTTTTAAATGGGATTTTTGAGTCATTATAGCCAAAGGCTTTGGTTTGTAAGAAATCGTTTGTAAACTCATTTTTAACCGAAACCGAACATTCTAAGTTAATTTTTCTTCAAACTTTTACCAAATTACCACCTTGAGGTCACTAAGTTACTGAAATTTCATTAATTCCATGATTTTATACTTGTTACACAATTTTTAGAAATTTTCTCCAAAATCTCCCGGTTTAGGTCTATTTTGCTAATTAAATTCATAAAAATTACAATTTAACCCAATAAATCACAAAATTCGGTTTTTAACACTAAAATATATATTTTAGGGCCTGAAAATTATAAAATTTGATATTTGTTAAGTTTAACCCATAACTTCCAATTTTACCACTTTTCGGGTCCTAGATTTACCTCATTTAAACCATTTTACCATACTTTTCATAATGTTTACCCCAAGTCACGAATTTTACAGGTTTAATATCATCAAACTACTGGAACAAAACTTCAACTCATGGATTTTTACATACAAGTCACCATTGATTCATTTAGAGGGTGTTAATCACTTTTTACACATGTGTAATCGATATGTTTCAAGCATAATCATCACCAAACCATTATTTAACTTTTAAACCAGCTTCATAAGGAGTTCATAAACTGTTTTAGAGCAGAAGTTTAGCATAGGTTGAGAGGCTTTTAAAAATAGGTGGGTTTTTGGTGCTAAACCCATGAAAAAGAGGGTTTTCAAGGTGAAATCGGGTGCACCAACCCTTGATTCATGATTGTTCTTAGCATATACCTTCTTGTGAGGTTGAGAGTCCTTCAAAACAGTAGGATGGCAGCAAGTTTCTGTTTTGAACAAGAAAGTAAGATTTTTGAGAGAAAAGTGAAGAAAAACACAAGATATAGCCTTATTCGGGTATGATGTTGCTTACACTTCAGGTGTTTCACGATTTTGGGATGATTTTGAGAGTGAAAAGGCTGTTGAATGACGTGCTCAAGCTGTAACCTCCTGTTCTTGCAAGAACCTAGCTTGAAAACTCACCAAAACTTACTTTCTAGCTTGTTTTGAGCTTGGTTGATGCTTGGATGGTGTTGTTCTTTGATTATCTAACTAGGATGAAGAAGAAAATGCAGAGAAGAAGGTGGAGATGGCTGGAGAATTCGTGAGGAAGAGAGAGAGAGAAGGGAGAAGGCTTTTGCATGTATGGGGAAATGAGGGATGGAGTGTGTAGGTGGGATTGTGGTCTTTTAGGGAGTGAGATGAGTGGAGGGAGAGGGGGGGCGGCTGATTTGGTGGTTGGGAGGGGAATAAATTCAAATTTTGATTATATTTAATTAATTAAAGTAGGTTAAGTGTAGCATAATTTTATTAGGTAATGTTATTTGGTAGTAGTTTCTTGTTTTTAGGTTTTTATGTGTAAGAATTCATATATATAATTCAACATTGAAATTTGATTTATTGTTATTACCAATGATTTATTTTACCTTGAAATTAAATTTCATTATCTAATTAATATTTTTCAAGGATTATCTATAAATTTCTAGACTAAGGCAAGGCATAAAGGTATCATATAAGGCAATCAAGCATTTAATCAAATAATCATGTAAAGATGATAATAATAATAATACTATGAATGAAATAATGTTAAATAAAATTTAGGGTTAGGGTTGAACCTATGAGCTGGTTGTTACATAAACACACTCATGAACTAATATAATCGAATCCAATGATTACAATAATGGAAATGACACTATAAATGACAACTGAAAACTTGTACTAATTGGTTATACAGAAACATAAATCGAACACGAAACCACACGAATGACCCTTGAAATCAATGAACTCATGCCCAAAACTAATCAAGACCACTCCATAACCATTATCAAACACTCTCGGCTTAAAAAGCCACTTATTTAAACCAAGTGGTAACTTTCAATCTCCAAAATCATTTATTGAGCATCAAGGTCAGAATGCAAGTTGTAAAGGACCAAAACACTAATTGTATAGACTCATATACACTTGTATACACTCATATGTCATACGTATAACAATCAACACAATGTGTGATAGACGAAAATTATATCAAATCATGTTAACATGTTTTAATAAATAAGATTTTTTAGTATTTTAATCAAAATTGTGCAACTACGAATTACTGCATCGAGTTATTCAAGAAAACTTAACAAAATACACGGAAAAGAATGTTGTTTTACAAAAACATTAAACAATAGTAGTTCACGCTTGGATAGTTTGTTGCTTACAGTAACAAGCTCCGATTCCATGGGGTTTCGATTTTTAAGTCTTCTAAACACACTCATGAACTAATATAATCGAATCCAATGATTACAATCATGGAAATAACACTATAAATGACAATTGAAAACCTGTACTAATTGGTTATAAAGAAACATAAATTGAACACGAAACCACACGAATGACCCTTGAAATCAATGAAGTCATGCCCAAAACTAATTAAGACCACTCCACAACCATTATCAAACACTCTCGGCTTATAAAGCCAATTATTTAAACCAAGTGATAACTTTCAATCTCCAAAATCATTTATTCAGCAGGAAGGCCAGAAAGCAAGTTGTAAAGGACCAAAACACTAATTGTATACACTCATATACACTCATATACACTCATATGTCATACGTATAACAATCAACGCAATGTGTGATAGACAAAAATGATATCTGTCACACCCTCAAAATCCACGTGCGGAGTTTTACCGCGAGGCGTGTGAACAAACCAGGATCACAGTCACTAGTTACTCAGAACGACACTATATGCCATGTTTAAAAATAAACCAATCAAAGTTCAAGTTTTAAAACCATGCGGAAGCGTTTTGTAAATAAGACAAACCCAAAGTATGTAAATGTAAAATTTGGCAAAACACGCGCCAACCCATTATTCAAATCTCATAAATAAAATTCAAATGTCATGACTTAAGATGAAGTCTTAGAATGCATGCTGGACCCGTGTTGTGCTCCTAATGGCAAACTGAATTAACGACCTGAGAATAGCATACTAAAAATGTCAACACAATGGTTGGTGAGTTCAAGAGTTTGCATTTAACATAAACAATAATAATTTGCATCACATAAGAAGTGCATTGAAATAGATAGCTAGTCTATATTCATAAGTAATAACCATAGTGATTTCGCGATCGAAGCTGACTGTGTTGCGTTGGTTGCCTCCCGTCACGACTTACCAGGTCGTAACGATGTTTGTGTTTAGGACAATATTGCACCCGTTTGACCTCGAGTCGCACAGGTGGGGCTTGTCAAACCCAGTAGTACTACCCAAGATTTCCCGCTAGTTACCATTATTAACGATCCGAAAGTGTGAGGACTTTCAAGGTATTATACACCATGTTAAAACATACACAACTTAATAATAATATAGCGTTTGAGAACAAGTATGCTACCTCCCCCAAAAGAGAGTGTTTAAAAGTGGGGCATGAACTCACCTGATGCGTAAACCAACAATAAGTGCAAAGCTTGCAATGAGAGGAAAGACAACCCGTCAAAGGTTACCTAGAACATGTGAGTACATAAGTACGTGCAACCAGAGAAACATAACAACCCTAAGTGCTCATCAAAACATCAACCCTAGGGTTTTGAAAAACAAGACTCCTCTAACCTAGTTGACCCGTTTGACCCGTTGGTGACATATTAATTGAAATCTCGTTTAATCAAATGTATCAACTTATCATACATGATTATCAAACAAAGTATTCACGCATATCACATCATCAACCCAAGTTCAACCTAGATCATCATACAACTTATGCGAATCTCAAACAATCAACATGCTCAACACAATCATAAATATATCGCAACTAATAATTCATTCATGAAGTCTAATCATGCACAACATGCCATGTGAAGCCACTCACGTCTTCACACCCTAAACCCTGCCAATCCTACTCAGTAGGGGCCTCAGATTCGCACGCGTGTATGACAATCATAATAACATAAATCAACAAGATTCATTCCAACTAACAAACACAATAATGATCAATTCCAATCCCAAACATGATTTCCTAATCACTAGCCATAATTCATCATCATGTATAATCACCAAGAACCTACATTCCTTAAATGATCAATCAAGCAACCATACAACCCAAGTAACACATTCCACCACATTAGACATCATCCATAAGCATTCTAACATGCTCCTAACACCATAAACATGCTCACATCATCATATCCAATGATCTTCAAAAATAAAGTTTCCCTTTTTAGAAGGTAACACCCAAAAGTAATCTAACATCCAATTCCTTCATAGTTTCATCAATTTTATACCTAATCAAGTTCATAACATTCATTCTAACATGATAATCATCACTAATTTATCAAAATTCCCAATCATCATGCATAAAAGTTTCCACTTATAGTAAGGTATGAACAAACCCTAGATTTCATGACTTTTCTTGCACAATTCATATAAACCAACATCCAAGCAATGTATCCAACATCATACAATCATCAAATCATGAATTCCAAGAACAAAAAGTTTCCTCTTAAGGCAATGTGTGAACAATGTGATCAAACCATGGAATTCTTGCATAATCAACATAATCTAACATTCATACAATCTAACCAACATCAAATTAACATCTAACAATCATCAATTTCACTTTTTCATCATCAATTTCGAATTAGGGTTCATCAAGAATCAAAAACCATGAAAAACTTGATAAAACTCACCTTTAAACGTGTAGAGATGATGATTAACACTTGCTAACACTTGGAACTAATCAAAATCGAATTGTTCTTGCTTGTTCTTGATCAAAATCGCAAAGGATGGGATGTTTGGAGAGGGTTACGGCCGCAAATGGGGAATGGGGGCTAGGGTTGGGTTAAATTTGTTTAAATATGGTAACTTTTTATTTCAATCCAATTGCAAAATAAACCCCATTGTTTATATTTTATAAAAACTAATCTTTTTAACACTTTTTAAAAGGTTTTAACTACAAAATATAAACATTACTAATCAACAATAATAATCATATACATTTACAACTAACGGCAAAACATATGAGATCATAGTTACACGTTGTCACGTTATCAAGTAAAATTCACAAACAATAACTTAAAATGCATGAATCACATAACCACAACTAATAATCAACATTATTCATTAGGTTATCATTTGTTTACCATAGATAATTGTTATTAAGTCACCAACGTTCAACGACAACTAGTGTGTGCTCACGACACGTGTATGCAAGACCTAACGGAACTAACGGAGTTTGGTAACGGAAAATTACCAGGTGTCACAATATCAAATAATGTTAACATGTTTTAGTAAATAAGATTTTTTAGTATTTTAATCAAAATTGTGCAACTACGAATTACAGCATCGAGTTATTCAAGAAAGCTTAACAGAATACAAAGAAGAGAATGTAGTTTTACAAAAACATTAAACAGCCCACGCGTGGATAGTTTGTTGCCTACAATAACAACCTCCGATTCCATGGAGTTTTGATTTTTAAGCCTTCTAAACACACTCATGAACTAATATAATCGAATCCAATGATTACAATCAGTGAAATGACACTATAAATGACAACTGAAAAGTAGTACTAACCGTTTATCAGGAAACACAAGCCGAACACGAAACCACACGAATGACCCTTAAAATCAATCAACTAATACCCAAAACTAATCAAGACCACTCCACAACCATTATCAAACACTCTCGGCTTAAAAAGCCACTTATTTAAACAAACTGATAACTTTGGATATCCAAAATCTTTTATTGAGCATCAAGGCAAGAAAGCAAGTTGTAAAGGACCAAAACACTAATTGTATACACTCATATACACTCGTATACACTCATATGTCATACGTATAACAATCAATGCAATGTGTGATAGACGAAAATGATATCAAATCATGTTAACATGTTTTAATAAATAAGATTTTTTAGTATTTTAATCAAAATTGTGAAACTACGAATTACTGCATCGAGTTATTCAAGAAAGCTTAACAAAATACAAGGAAAAGAATGTAGTTTTACAAAAACATTAAACAATAGTAGTTCACGCTTGGATACTTTGTTGCTTACAATAACAAGCTCCAATTCCATGGGGTTTCGATTTTTAAGTCTTCAAAACACACTCATGAACTAATATAATCGAATCCAATGATTACAATCATGGAAATAACACTATAAATGACAACTGAAAACTTGTACTAATTGGTTATAAAGAAACATAAATCGAACACGAAACCACACGAATGACCCTTGAAATCAATGAATTCATGCCCAAAATTAATCAAGACCACTTCACAACCATTATTAAACACTCTCGGCTTAAAAAGCCACTTATTTAAATCAAGTGATAACTTTCAATCTCCAAAATCTTTTATTGAGCGTCAAGGCAAGAAAGCAAGTTGTAATGGACAAAAACACTAATTGTATACACTCATATACACTCGTATACACTCATATCTCATACGTATAACAATCAACGCAATGTGTGATAGACAAAAATGATATCAAATCATGTTAACATGTTTTAGTAAATAAGGTTTTTTAGTATTTTAATCAAAATTGTGGAACTACGAATTCCTGCATCGAGTTATTCAAGAAAGCTTAACAAAATACATGGAAAAAATGTAGTTTTACAAAAACATTAAACAGCTCATGCTTGGGTAGTTTGTTGCCTACAATAACAACGTTCGATTCCATGGAGTTTTGATTTTTAAGCCTTCTAAACACACTCATGAACTAATATAATCGAATCCAATGATTACAATCAGTGAAATGACACTATAAATGACAACTGAAAACTAGTACTAACCGTTTATTAAGAAACACAAGCCGAACACGAAACCACACGAATGACCCCTAAAATCAATCAACTAATACCCAAAACTAATCAAGACCACTCCACAGCCATTATCAAACACTCTTAGCTTAAAAAGCCACTTATTTTAACCAAGTGACAACTTTCAACCCCCATAACCATTTATTGAGCATCAAGGCAAGTAAGCAAGTTGTAAAGGATGAAAACACTAATTGTATACACTCATGTACACTCGTATACTCTCATATGTCATACGTATAACAATCAACGCAATGTGTGATAGACGAAAATGATATCAAATCATGTTAACATGTTTTAGTAAATAAGGTTTTTTAGTAATTTAATCAAAATTATGCAACTACGAATTACTGCATCAAGTTATTCAAGAAAGCTTAACAAAAAACACGGAAAAGAATGTTGTTTTACAAAAACATTAAACAATAGTGGGTCACGCTTGGATTGTTTGTTGCTTACAATAACAAGCCCCGATTCCATGGAGTTTTAATTTTTAATCCTTCTAAACACACTCATGAACTAATATAATCGAATCCGATGATTACAATCAGTGAAATGACACTATAAATGACAACTGAAAACTAGTACTAACCGTTTATAAAGAATCACAAGCCGAACACGAAACCACACGAATGACCCTTAAAATCAATCAACTCATACCCAAAACTAATCAAGACCACTCCACAGCCATTATCAAACACTCTCGGCTTAAAAAGCCACTTATTTAAACCAAGAGATAACTTTCGATCTCCAAAAACATTTATTGAGCATCAAGGCAAGAAAGCAAGTTGTAAAGGACCAAAACACTAATTGTATACACTCATATACACTCGTATACACTCATATGTCATACGTATAACAATCAACGCAATGTGTGATAGACGAAAATGATATCAAATCATGTTAACATGTTTTAGTAAATAAGATTTTTTATTATTTTAATCAAAATTGTGCAAGTACGAATTACTGCATCAAGTTATTCAAGAAAGCTTAACAAAATACATGGAAAAGAATGTAGTTTTACAAAAACATTAAACAATAGTAGTTCACGCTTGGATTGTTTGTTGCTTACAATAACAAGCTCTGATTCCATGGAGTTTTAATTTTTAAGCCTTCTAAACACACTCATGAACTAATATAATCGAATCCGATTATTACAATCGGTGAAATGACACTATAAATGACAACTGAAAACTAGTACTAACCTTTTATAAAGAAACACGAGCCGAACACGAAACCACACGAATGACCCTTAAAATCAATCAACTCATACCCAAAACTAATCAAGACCACTCCACAGCCATTATCAAACACTCTCGGCTTAAAAAGCCACTTATTTAAACCAAGAGATAACTTTCGATCACCAAAAACATTTATTGAGCATCAAGGCAAGAAAGCAAGTTGTAAAGGACCAAAACACTAATTGTATACACTCATATACACTCGTATACACTCAAATATCATACGTATAACAATCAACGCAATGTGTGATAGACGAAAATGATATCAAATCATGTTAACATGTTTTAGTAAATAAGATTTTTTATTACTTTAATCAAAATTGTGCAACTACGAATTACTGCATCAAGTTATTCAAGAAAGCTTAACAAAATACATGGAAAAGAATGTAATTTTACAAAAACATTAAACAATAGTAGTTCACGCTTGGATTGTTTGTTGCTTACAATAACAAGCCCCGATTCAATGGAGTTTTAATTTTTATGCCTTCTAAACACACTCATGAACTAATATAATCGAATCCGATGATTACAATCAGTGAAATGACACTATAAATGACAACTGAAAACTAGTACTAACCGTTTATAAAGAAACACAAGCCGAACACGAAACCACACGAATGACCCTTAAAATCAATCAACTCATACCCAAAACTAATCAAGACCACTCCACAGCCATTATCAAACACTCTCGGCTTAAAAAGCCACTTATTTAAACCAAGAGATAACTTTCGATCTCCAAAAACATTTATTGAGCATCAAGGCAAGAAAGCAAGTTGTAAAGAACCAAAACACTAATTGTATACACTCATATACACTTGTATACACTCATATGTCATACGTATAGCAATCAACGCAATGTGTGATAGACGAAAATGATATCAAATCATGTTAACATGTTTTAGTAAATAAGATTTTTTATTATTTTAATCAAAATTATGCAACTACGAAATACTGCATCAAGTTATTCAAGAAAGCTTAACAAAATACATGGAAAAGAATGTAGTTTTACAAAAACATTAAACAATAGTAGTTCACGCTTGGATTGTTTGTTGCTTACAATAGCAAGCTCCGATTCCATGGAGTTTTAATTTTTAAGCCTTCTAAACACACTCATGAACTAATATAATCGAATCCGATGATTACAATCAGTGAAATGACACTATAAATGACAACTGAAAACTACTACTAACCGTTTAAAAAGAAACACAAGCCGAACACGAAACCACACGAATGACCCTTAAAATCAATCAACTCATACCCAAAACTAATCAAGACCACTCCGCAGCCATTATCAAACACTCTCGGCCTAAAAAGACACTTATTTAAACCAAGAGATAACTTTCGATCTCCAAAAACATTTATTGAGCATCAAGGAAAGAAAGCAAGTTGTAAAGGACCAAAACACTAATTGTATACACTCATATACACTCATATACAGTCATATGTCATACGTATAACAATCAACGCAATGTGTGATAGACGAAAATGATATCAAATCATGTTAACATGTTTTAGTAAATAAGATTTTTTATTATTTTAATCAAAATTGTGCAACTACGAATTACTGCATCGGGTTATTCAAGAAAGCTTAACAAAATACATGGAAAAGAATATAGTTTTACAAAAACATTAAACAATAGTAGTTCACGCTTGGATTGTTTGTTGCTTACAATAACAAGCTCTGATTCCATGAAGTTTTAATTTTTAAGCCTTCTAAACACACTCATGAACTAATATAATCGAATCCGATGATTACAATCGGTGAAATAACACTATAAATGACAACTGAAAACTAGTACTAACCTTTTATAAAGAAACACGAGACGAACACGAAACCACACGAATGACCCTTAAAATCAATCAACTCATACCCAAAACTAATCAAGACCACTCCACATCCATTATCAAACACTCTCGGCTTAAAAAGCCACTTATTTAAACCAAGAGATAACTTTCGATCTCCAAAAACATTTATTGAGCATCAAGGCAAGAAAGCAAGTTGTAAAGGACCAAAACACTAATTGTATACACTCATATACACTCGTATACACTCATATGTCATACGTATAACAATCAACGCAATGTGTGATAGACGAAAATGATATCAAATCATGTTAACATGTTTTAGTAAATAAGATTTTTTATTATTTTAATCAAAATTGTGCAACTACGAATTACAGCATCAAGTTATTCAAGAAAGCTTAAAAAAATACATAGAAAAGAATGTAGTTTTACAAAAACATTAAACAATAGTAGTTCAGGATTGGATTGTTTGTTGCTTACAATAACAAGCCCCGATTCCATGGAGTTTTAATTTTTAAATCTTCTAAACACACTCATGAACTAATATAATCAAATCCGATGATTACAATCAGTGAAATAACACTATAAATGACAACTGAAAACTAGTACTAACCGTTTATAAAGAAACACAAGCCGAACAAGAAACCACACGAATGACCCTTAAAATCAATCAATTCATACCCAAAACTAATCAAGACCACTCCACAGCCATTATCAAACACTCTCGGCTTAAAAAGCCACTTATTTAAACCAAGAAATAACTTTCGATCTCTAAAAACATTTATTGAGCATCAGGGCAAGAAAGCAAGTTGTAAAGGACCAAAACACTAATTGTATATACTCATATACACTCGTATACACTCATATGTCATACGTAAAACAATCAACGCAATGTGTGATAGACGAAAATGATATCAAATCATGTTAACATGTTTTAGTAAATAAGATTTTTTGTTATTTTAATCAAAATTGTGCAACTACGAATTACTGCATCAAGTTATTCAAGAAAGCTTAACAAAATACTTGGAAAAGAATGTAATTTTACAAAAACATTAAACAATAGTAGTTTACGCTTGGATTGTTTGTTGCTTACAATAACAAGCCCCGATTCAATGGAGTTTTAATTTTTAAGCCTTCTAAACACACTCATGAACTAATATAATCGAATCCGATGATTACAATCAGTGAAATGACACTATAAATGACAACTGAAAACTAGTACTAACCGTTTATAAAGAAACACAAGCCGAACACGAAACCACACGAATGTCCCTTAAAATCAATCAAATCATACCCAAAACTAATCAAGACCACTCCGCAGCCATTATCAAACACTCTCGGCCTAAAAAGACACTTATTTAAACCAAGAGATAACTTTCGATCTCCAAAAACATTTATTG
The DNA here is from genome assembly GCA_025506415.1 of Flaveria robusta. NCBI lineage: Eukaryota > Viridiplantae > Streptophyta > Magnoliopsida > Asterales > Asteraceae > Flaveria > Flaveria robusta. The sequence goes on along the minus strand of JACCIZ010000280.1, from coordinate 66,768 downwards.
AGCATCAAGGAAAGAAAGCAAGTTGTAAAGGACCAAAACACTAATTGCATACACTCATATACACTCGTATACACTCATATGTCATACGTATAACAATCAACGCAATGTGTGATAGACGAAAATGATATCAAATCATGTTAACATGTTTTAGTAAATAAGATTTTTTATTATTTTAATCAAAATTGTGCAACCACGAAATACTGCATCAGGTTATTCAAGAAAGCTTAACAAAATACATGGAAAAGAATATAGTTTTACAAAAACATTAAACAATAGTAGTTCACGCTTGGATTGTTTGTTGCTTACAATAACAAGCTCCGATTCCATGGAGTTTTAATTTTTAAGCCTTCTAAACACACTCATGAACTAATATAATCGAATCCGATGATTACAATCGGTGAAATAACACTATAAATGACAACGGAAAACTAGTACTAACCTTTTATAAAGAAACACGAGACGAACACGAAACCACACGAATAACCCTTAAAATCAATCAACTCATACCCAAAACTAATCAAGACCACTCCACATCCATTGTCAAACACTCTCGGCTTAAAAAGCCACTTATTTAAACCAAGAGATAACTTTCGATCTCCAAAAACATTTATTGAGCATCAAGGCAAGAAAGCAAGTTGTAAAGGACCAAAACACTAATCGTATACACTCATATACACTCGTATACACTCATATGTCATACGTATAACAATCAACGCAATGTGTGATAGACGAAAATGATATCAAATCATGTTAACATGTTTTAGTAAATAAGATTTTTTATTATTTTAATCAAAATTGGGCAACTACGAATTACTGCATCAAGTTATTCAAGAAAGCTTAACAAAATACACGGAAAAGAATGTAGTTTTACAAAAACATTAAACAATAGTAGTTCACGCTTGGATTGTTTGTTGCTTACAATAACAAGCTCCGATTCCATGGAGTTTTAATTTTTAAGCCTTCTAAACACCCTCATGAACTAATATAATCGAATCCGATGATTACAATCGGTGAAATGACACAATAAATGACAACTGAAAACTAGTACTAACCTTTTATAAAGAAACACGAGACGAACACGAAAGCACACGAATGACCCTTAAAATCAATCAACTCATACCCAAAACTAATCAAGACCACTCCACAGCCATTATCAAAAACTCTCGGCTTAAAAAGCCACTTATTTAAACCAAGAGATAACTTTCGATCTCCAAAAACATTTATTGAGCATCAAGGCAAGAAAGCAAGTTGTAAAGGACCAAAACACTAATTGTATACACTCATATACACTCGTATACACTCATATGTCATACTTATAACAATCAACGCAATGTGTGATAGACGAAAATGATATAAAATCATGTTAACATGTTTTAGTAAATAAGATTTTTTATTATTTTAATCAAAATTGTGCAACTACGAATTACTGCATCAAGTTATTCAAGAAAGCTTAACAAAATACATGGAAAAGAATGTAGTTTTACAAAAACATTAAACAATAGTAGTTCACGCTTGGATTGTTTGTTGCTTACAATAACAAGCTCCGATTCCATGGAGTTTTAATTTTTATGCCTTCTAAACACACTCATGAACTAATATAATCGAATCCGATGATTACAATCGGTGAAATGACACTATAAATGACAACTGAAAACTAGTACTAACCTTTTATAAAGAAACACGAGCTGAACACGAAACCACACGAATGACCCTTAAAATCAATCAACTCATACCCAAAACTAATCAAGACCACTCCACAGCCATTATCAAACACTCTCGGCTTAAAAAGCCATTTATTTAAACAAGAGATAACCAAAAACATTTATTGAGCATCAAGGCAAGAAAGCAAGTTGTAAAGGACCAAAACACTAATTGTATACACTCATATACACTCGTATACACTCATATGTCATACGTATAACAATCAACGCAATGTGTGATAGACGAAAATGATATCAAATCATGTTAACATGTTTTAGTAAATAAGATTTTTTATTATTTTAATAAAAATTGTGCAACTACGAATTACTGCATCAAGTTATTCAAGAAAGCTTAACAAAATACATAGAAAAGAATGTAGTTTTACAAAAACATTAAACAATAGTAGTTCACGCTTGGATTGTTTGTTGCTTACAATAACAAGCCCCGATTCCATGGAGTTTTAATTTTTAAGTCTTCTAAACACACTCATGAACTAATATAATCAAATCCGATGATTACAATCAGTGAAATGACACTTTAAATGACAAATGAAAACTAGTACTAACCGTTTATAAAGAAACACAAGCCGAACAAGAAACCACACGAATGACCCTTAAAATCAATCAATTCATACGCAAAACTAATCAAAACCACTCCACAGCCATTATCAAACACTCTCGGCTTAAAAAGCCACTTATTTAAACCAAGAAATAACTTTCGATCTCCAAAAACATTTATTGAGCATCAAGGCAAGAAAGCAAGTTGTAAAGGACCAAAACACTAATTGTATATACTCATATACACTCGTATACACTCATATGTCATACGTAAAACAATCAACGCAATGTGTGATAGACGAAAATGATATCAAATCATGTTAACATGTTTTAGTAAATAAGATTTTTTGTTATTTTAATCAAAATTATGCAACTACGAATTACTGCATCAAGTTATTCAAGAAAGCTTAACAAAATACATGGAAAAGAATGTAATTTTACAAAAACATTAAACAATAGTAGTTCACGCTTGGATTGTTTGTTGCTTACAATAACAAGCCCCGATTCAATGGAGTTTTAATTTTTAAGCCTTCTAAACACACTCATGAACTAATATAATCAAATCCGATGATTACAATCAGTGAAATGACACTATAAATGACAACTGAAAACTAGTACTAACCGTTTATAAAGAAACACAAGCCGAACACGAAACCACACGAATGTCCCTTAAAATCAATCAACTCATACCCAAAACTAATCAAGACCACTCCGCAGCCATTATCAAACACTCTCGGCCTAAAAAGCCACTTATTTAAACCAAGAGATAACTTTCGATCTCCAAAAACATTTATTGAGCATCAAGGAAAGAAAGCAAGTTGTAAAGGACCAAAACACTAATTGTATACACTCATATACACTCGTATACACTCATATGTCATACGTATAACAATCAACGCAATGTGTGATAGACGAAAATGATATCAAATCATGTTAACATGTTTTAGTAAATAAGATTTTTTATTATTTTAATCAAAATTGTGCAACTACGAAATACTGCATCAGGTTATTCAAGAAAGCTTAACAAAATACATGGAAAAGAATGTAGTTTTACAAAAACATTATACAATAGTAGTTCGCACTTGGATTGTTTGTTGCTTACAATAACAAGCTCTGATTCCATGGAGTTTTAATTTTTAAGCCTTCTAAACACACTCATGAACTAATATAATCGAATCCGATGATTACAATCAGTGAAATGTCACTATAAATGACAACCGAAAACTAATACTAACCTTTTATAAAGAAACACGAGCCGAACACGAAACCACACGAATGACCCTTAAAATCAATCAACTCATACCCAAAACTAATCAAGACCACTCCGCAGCCATTATCAAACACTCTCGGCTTAAAAAGCCACTTATTTAAACCAAGAGATAACTTTCGATCTCCAAAAACATTTATTGACTATCAAGGAAAGAAAGCAAGGTGTAAAGGACCAAAACACTAATTGTATACACTCATATACACTCGTATACACTCATATGTCATACTTATAACAATCAATGCAATGTGTGATAGACGAAAATGATATCAAATCATGTTAACATGTTTTAGTAAATAAGATTTTTTATTATTTTAATCAAAATTGTGCAACTACGAATTACTGCATCAGGTTATTCAAGAAAGCTTAACAAAATACATGGAAAAGAATATAGTTTTACGAAAACATTAAACAATAGTAGTTCACGCTTGGATTGTTTGTTGCTTACAATAACAAGCTCCGATTCCATGGGGTTTTAATTTTTAAGCCTTCTAAACACACTCATGAACTAATATAATCGAATCCGATGATTACAATCGGTGAAATGACACTATAAATGACAACTGAAAATTAGTACTAACCTTTTATAAAGAAACACGAGACGAACACGAAACCACACGAATGACCCTTAAAATCAATCAACTCATACCCAAAACTAGTCAAGACCACTCCACATCCATTATCAAACACTCTCGGCTTAAAAAGCCACTTATTTAAACCAAGAGATAACTTTCGATCTCCAAAAACATTTAATGAGTATCAAGGCAAGAATGCAAGTTGAAAAGGACCAAAACACTAATTGTATACACTCATATACACTCGTATACATTCATATGTCATACGTATAACAATCAACGCAATGTGTGATAGACGAAAATGATATAAAATCATGTTAACATGTTTTAGTAAATAAGATTTTTTATTATTTTAATCAAAATTATGCAACTACGAATTACTGCATCAGGTTATTCAAGAAAGCTTAACAAAATACATGGAAAAGAATATAGTTTTACAAAAACATTAAACAATAGTAGTTCACGCTTGGATTGTTTGTTGCTTACAATAACAAGCTCCGATTCTATGGAGTTTTAATTTTTAAGCCTTCTAAACACACTCATGAACTAATATAATCGAATCCGATGATTACAATCGGTGAAATGACACTATAAATGACAACTGAAAATTAGTACTAACCTTTTATAAAGAAACACGAGACGAACACGAAACCACACGAATGACCCATAAAATCAATCAACTCATACCCAAAACTAATCAAGACCACTCCACATCCATTATCAAACACTCTCGGCTTAAAAAGCCACTTATTTAAACCAAGAGATAACTTTCGATCTCCAAAAACATTTATTGAGCATCAAGGCAAGAAAGCAAGTTGTAAAGGACCAAAACACTAATTGTATACACTCATATACTCTCGTATACACTCATATGTCATACGTATAACAATCAACGCAATGTGTGATAGACGAAAATGATATCAAATCATGTTAACATGTTTTAGTAAATAAGATTTTTTATTATTTTAATCAAAATTGTGCAACTACGAATTACTGCATCAATTTATTCAAGAAAGCTTAACAAAATACATGGAAAAGAATGTAGTTTTACAAAAACATTAAACAATAGTAGTTCACGCTTGGATTGTTTGTTGCTTACAATAACAAGCTCCGATTCCATGGAGTTTTAATTTTTAAGCCTTCTAAACACACTCATGAACTAATATAATCGAATCCGATGATTACAATCGGTGAAATGACACTATAAATGACAACTGAAAACTAGTACTAACCTTTTATAAAGAAACACGAGATGAATACGAAACCACACGAATGACCCTTAAAATCAATCAACTCATACCCAAAACTAATCAAGACCACTCCACAGCCATTATCAAACACTCTCGGCTTAAAAAGCTACTTATTTAAACCAAGAGATAACTTTCGATCTCCAAAAACATTTATTGAGCATCAAGGCAAGAAAGCAAGTTGTAAAGGACTAAAACACTAATTGTATACACTCATATACACTCGTATACACTCATATGTTATACGTATAACAATCAACGCAATGTGTGATAGACGAAAATGATATCAAATCATGTTAACATGTTTTAGTAAATAAGATTTTTTATTATTTTAATCAAAATTTTGCAACTACGAATTACTGCATCAAGTTATTCAAGAAAGCTTAACAAAATACATGGAAAAGAATGTAGTTTTATAAAAACATTAAACAATAGTAGTTCACGCTTGGATTGTTTGTTGCTTACAATAACAAGCCCCGATTCTATGGAGTTTTAATTTTTAAGTCTTCTAAACACCCTCATGAACTAATATAATCGAATCCGATGATTACAATCAGTGAAATGTCACTATAAATGACAACCGAAAACTAGTACTAACCTTTTATAAAGAAACACGAGCCGAACACGAAACCACACGAATGACCCTTAAAATCAATCAACTCATACCCAAAACTAATCAAGACCACTCCACAGCCATTATCAAACACTCTCGGCTTAAAAAGCCACTTATTTAAATCAAGTGATAACTTTCGATCTCCAAAACCATATGTTGAGCATCAAGGCAAGAAAGCAAGTTGTAAAGGACCAAACACTAATTGTATACACTCATGTACACTCGTATACACTCATATGTCATACGTATAACAATCAACGCAATGTGTGATAGACGAAAATGATATCAAATCATGTTAACATGTTTTAGTAAATAAGATTTTTTATTATTTTAATCAAAATTATGCAACTACGAATTACTGCATCAAGTTATTCAAGAAAGCTTAACAAAATACATGGAAAAGAATGTAGTTTTACAAAAACATTAAACAATAGTAGTTCACGCTTGGATTGTTTGTTGCTTACAATAACAAGCCCCGATTCCGTGGAGTTTTAATTTTTAAGTCTTCTAAACACACTCACGAACTAATATAATCGAATCCGATGATTACAATCAGTGAAATGACACTATAAATGACAACTGAAAACTAGTACTAACCGTTTATAAAGAAACACAAGCCGAACACGAAACCACACGAATGACCCTTAAAATCAATCAACTTGTCACACCCTCAAAATCCACGTGCGGAGTTTTACCGCGAGGCGTGTGAACAAACCAGGATCACAGTCACTAGTTACTCAGAACGACACTATATGCCATGTTTAAAAATAAACCAATCAAAGTTCAAGTTTTAAAACCATGCGGAAGCGTTTTGTAAATAAGACAAACCCAAAGTATGTAAATGTAAAATTTGGCAAAACACGCGCCAACCCATTATTCAAATCTCATAAATAAAATTCAAATGTCATGACTTAAGATGAAGTCTTAGAATGCATGCTGGACCCGTGTTGTGCTCCTAATGGCAAACAGAATTAACGACCTGAGAATAGCATACTAAAAATGTCAACACAATGGTTGGTGAGTTCAAGAGTTTGCATTTAACATAAACAACAATAATTTGCATAACATAAGAAGTGCATTGAAATAGATAGCTAGTCTATATTCATAAGTAATAACAATAGTGATTTCGCGATCGAAGCTGACTGTGTTGCGTTTGTTGCCTCCCGTCAAGACTTACCAGGTCGTAACGATGTTTGTGTTTAGGACAATATTGCACCCGTTTGACCTCGAGTCGCACAGGTGGGGCTTGTCAAACCCAGTAGTACTACCCAAGATTTCCCGCTAGTTACCATTATTAACGATCCGAAAGTGTGAGGACTTTCAAGGTATTATACACCATGTTAAAATATACACAACTTATAATAATAATATAGCGTTTGAGAACAAGTATGCTACCTCCCCCAAAAGAGAGTGTTTAAAGTGGGGCATGAACTCACCTGATGCGTAAACCAACAATAAGTGCAAAGCTTGCAATGAGAGGAAAGACAACCCGTCAAAGGTTACCTAGAACATGTGAGTACATAAGTACGTGCAACCAGAGAAACATAACAACCCTAAGTGCTCATCAAAACATCAACCCTAGGGTTTTGAAAAACAAGACTCCTCTAACCTAGTTGACCCGTTTGACCCGTTGGTGACATATTAATTGAAATCTCGTTTGATCAAATGTATCAACTTATCATACATGATTATCAAACAAAGTATTCACGCATATCACATCATCAACCCAAGTTCAACCTAGATCATCATACAACTTATGCGAATCTCAAACAATCAACATGCTCAACACAATCATAAATATATCACAACTAATAATTTATTCATGAAGTCTAATCATGCACAACATGCCATGTGAAGCCACTCACGACTTCACACCCTAAACCCTGCCAATCCTACTCAGTAGGGGCCTCAGATTCGCACGCGTGTATGACAATCATAATAACATAAATCAACAAGATTCATTCCAACTAACAAACACAATAATGATCAATTCCAATCCCAAACATGATTTCCTAATCACTAGCCATAATTCATCATCATGTATAATCACCAAGAACCTACATTCCTTAAATGATCAATCAAGCAACCATACAACCCAAGTAACACATTCCACCACATTAGACATCATCCATAAGCATTCTAACATGCTCCTAACACCATAAACATGCTCACATCATCATATCCAATGATCTTCAAAAATAAAGTTTCCCTTTTTAGAAGGTAACACCCAAAAGTAATCTAACATCCAATTCCTTCATAGTTTCATCAATTTTATACCTAATCAAGTTCATAACATTCATTCTAACATGATAATCATCACTAATTTATCAAAATTCCCAATCATCATGCATAAAAGTTTCCACTTATAGTAAGGTATGAACAAACCCTAGATTTCATGACTTTTCTTGCACAATTCATATAAACCAACATCCAAGCAATGTATCCAACATCATACAATCATCAAATCATGAATTCCAAGAACAAAAAGTTTCCTCTTAAGGCAATGTGTGAACAATGTGATCAAACCATGGAATTCTTGCATAATCAACATAATCTAACATTCATACAATCTAACCAACATCAAATTAACATCTAACAATCATCAATTTCACTTTTTCATCATCAATTTCGAATTAGGGTTCATCAAGAATCAAAAACCATGAAAAACTTGATAAAACTCACCTTTAAACGTGTAGAGATGATGATTAACACTTGCTAACACTTGGAACTAATCAAAATCGAATTGTTCTTGCTTGTTCTTGATCAAAATCGCAAAGGATGGGATGTTTGGAGAGGGTTACGGCCGCAAATGGGGAATGGGGGCTAGGGTTGGGTAAATTTGTTTAAATATGGTAACTTTTTATTTCAATCCAATTACAAAATAAACCCCATTGTTTATATTTTATAAAAACTAATCTTTTTAACACTTTTTAAAAGGTTTTAACTACAAATATAAACATTACTAATCAACAATAATAATCATATACATTTACAACTAACGGCAAAACATATGAGATCATAGTTACACGTTGTCACGTTATCAAGTAAAATTCACAAACAATAACTTAAAATGCATGAATCACATAACCACAACTAATAATCAACATTATTCATTAGGTTATCATTTGTTTACCATAGATAATTGTTATTAAGTCACCAACGTTCAACGACAACTAGTGTGTGCTCACGACACGTGTATGCAAGACCTAACGGAACTAACGGAGTTTGGTAACGGAAAATTACCAGGTGTCACATTATCCCCATGTTGAAAGAATTTTCGTCCCGAAAATTGCGTTACATGGTTGTGTTACATCACTGGTTTACTGCATTGGCATAACGAAATCGAGTGAGTTGTCACATCATCCCCATGTTGAAAGAAATTTCGTCCCGAAATTTAATCAGTACCTTCCCCGGCTGTGACCGTCGTTTCGAACAGATGAGGATACTTGAGCTTCATCTGATCCTCGCGTTCCCACGTGAATTCCGGTCCACGTTTTGAGTTCCAACGAACCTTGACTATAGGTATTTTGCTTTGCTTAAGAGTTTTGACCTCACGGTCCATTACTTCAACAGGCTCCTCAACAAAACGCAATTGCTCATCCACTTGTACTTCCTCGAGTGGTACAACCAAAGTCTCATCAGATAAGCACTTTTTTAGATTTGAGACGTGAAATACGTTGTGAACGCCATTTAATGACTCAGGCAGGTCTAACCGATACGCCACTGGACCTATTCTTTCAAGAATCTCAAATGGTCCAACGTATCTCGGGTTAAGCTTGCCTCTTTTGCCAAATCGTATGATGCCTTTCCATGGTGAGACCTTCAACAACACTTTGTCACCGACCTGTAACTCCAAAGGTTTCCGTCGCTTGTCTGCATAGCTCTTTTGTCTGTCTCGCGCTGCAGCCATACGGTTCCGTATCTGCACAATCTTTTCGGTAGTCTCGTGCACCAATTCAGGGCCAGTGAGCTGACTATCACCAACTTCAGCCCAACAAACTGGTGATCTACACTTTCGGCCATACAACGCCTCAAATGGTGCTGCCTGAATACTAGTATGGTAACTGTTATTGTACGAGAATTCAACCAAAGGTAGATGAACTTCCCAATTATTTCCAAAATCAATTACGCAAGCACGTAACATGTCCTCCAAAGTTTGAATAGTACGCTCGGTTTGTCCATCGGTCTGCGGATGATATGCAGTACTCATATCCAACCGCGTTCCCAGAGATTTCTGTAACGATTGCCAGAAATGAGACGTAAAACGAGCATCACGATCAGAGATAATCGAGATCGGCACTCCATGTCTTGAGACCACCTCCTTCAGGTAAATTCTGGTTAATTTGTCCATTTTGTCCGTCTCCTTGATCGCCAAGAAGTGAGCTGACTTAGTCAGTCGATCCACGATCACCCATATCGTGTCACAACCATTAGAAGTTCTGGGTAATTTAGTAATAAAGTCCATAGAGATCTGTTCCCACTTCCATAAAGGAATCTCAGGTTGTTGCAGTAACCCAGATGGCTTTTGATATTCCACTTTAACCTTGGAACAGGTTAGACACTTGCTCACATACGTTGCTACGTCTGCCTTCATATTAGGCCACCAATAGTGCGCTTTCAGGTCATGATACATTTTGTCAGAACCAGGGTGTATGGAATATTTAGACTTATGTGCTTCACCCATGACTAAATCTCTCAAATCTCCATACATGGGTACCCAAAGTCTATCCATGAAATACCGGATTCCGTCGGATTTGACTTCCAACTGTTTGTCCATCCCACGTAAGGATTCTGAACCAATGTTTTCCGTTTTTAAAGCTTCTGTCTGAGCTTCCTTGATTTGTTCAGGCAAATGAGTGCTAATCGTAAGCTGCAAAGCACGCACTCGCCGGGGCTTAACAGTCTCCTTCCTACTCAAAGCATCAGCGACTACATTCGCCTTTCCTGGGTGATATTTGATAGCACAATCGTAATCATTTAACAATTCCACCCAGCGTCGCTGCCTCATGTTTAGCTCTTTCTGCTCAAAGATATGCTGAAGACTCTTGTGATCGGTGTAAATAGTGCATTTGGTACCGTACAAGTAATGTCTCCAGATCTTCAAGGCAAAAATCACTGCTCCTAACTCCAAATCATGAGTAGTATAGTTCTTTTCATGCACCTTCAGTTGTCTCGAGGCATAGGCTATTACCTTGCCACGTTGCATCAGGACACAACCAAGTCCTTGTATAGAAGCATCACAGTAAACCACAAAATCATCACTTCCTTCTGGTAATGCTAATATCGGCGCGCTACAGAGTTTCTGTTTCAACAACTGAAAAGCGGCTTCTTGACTCTCACCCCATTTATACGTTGTTCCTTTATGGGTCAAGGCTGTGAGAGGTTGAGCGATTTTTGAAAATCCCTCGATGAAACGTCGATAGTACCCTGCCAGTCCAAGAAATTGCCTTATCTCACTAGGCGTCTTGGGTACCGACCAGTTCTTTATAGCCTCAATCTTTGTAGGATCCACATGTATTCCTTTCTCGTTAACAATGTGACCCAAGAATTGCACCTCACGAATCCAGAACAAACCAGGATCACAGTCACTAGTTACTCAGAACGACACTATATGCCATGTTTAAAAATAAACCAATCAAAGTTCAAGTTTTAAAACCATGCGGAAGCGTTTTGTAAATAAGACAAACCCAAAGTATGTAAATGTAAAATTTGGCAAAACACGCGCCAACCCATTATTCAAATCTCATAAATAAAATTCAAATGTCATGACTTAAGATGAAGTCTTAGAATGCATGCTGGACCCGTGTTGTGCTCCTAATGGCAAACAGAATTAACGACCTGAGAATAGCATACTAAAAATGTCAACACAATGGTTGGTGAGTTCAAGAGTTTGCATTTAACATAAACAACAATAATTTGCATAACATAAGAAGTGCATTGAAATAGATAGCTAGTCTATATTCATAAGTAATAACAATAGTGATTTCGCGATCGAAGCTGACTGTGTTGCGTTTGTTGCCTCCCGTCAAGACTTACCAGGTCGTAACGATGTTTGTGTTTAGGACAATATTGCACCCGTTTGACCTCGAGTCGCACAGGTGGGGCTTGTCAAACCCAGTAGTACTACCCAAGATTTCCCGCTAGTTACCATTATTAACGATCCGAAAGTGTGAGGACTTTCAAGGTATTATACACCATGTTAAAATATACACAACTTATAATAATAATATAGCGTTTGAGAACAAGTATGCTACCTCCCCCAAAAGAGAGTGTTTAAAAGTGGGGCATGAACTCACCTGATGCGTAAACCAACAATAAGTGCAAAGCTTGCAATGAGAGGAAAGACAACCCGTCAAAGGTTACCTAGAACATGTGAGTACATAAGTACGTGCAACCAGAGAAACATAACAACCCTAAGTGCTCATCAAAACATCAACCCTAGGGTTTTGAAAAACAAGACTCCTCTAACCTAGTTGACCCGTTTGACCCGTTGGTGACATATTAATTGAAATCTCGTTTGATCAAATGTATCAACTTATCATACATGATTATCAAACAAAGTATTCACGCATATCACATCATCAACCCAAGTTCAACCTAGATCATCATACAACTTATGCGAATCTCAAACAATCAACATGCTCAACACAATCATAAATATATCACAACTAATAATTTATTCATGAAGTCTAATCATGCACAACATGCCATGTGAAGCCACTCACGACTTCACACCCTAAACCCTGCCAATCCTACTCAGTAGGGGCCTCAGATTCGCACGCGTGTATGACAATCATAATAACATAAATCAACAAGATTCATTCCAACTAACAAACACAATAATGATCAATTCCAATCCCAAACATGATTTCCTAATCACTAGCCATAATTCATCATCATGTATAATCACCAAGAACCTACATTCCTTAAATGATCAATCAAGCAACCATACAACCCAAGTAACACATTCCACCACATTAGACATCATCCATAAGCATTCTAACATGCTCCTAACACCATAAACATGCTCACATCATCATATCCAATGATCTTCAAAAATAAAGTTTCCCTTTTTAGAAGGTAACACCCAAAAGTAATCTAACATCCAATTCCTTCATAGTTTCATCAATTTTATACCTAATCAAGTTCATAACATTCATTCTAACATGATAATCATCACTAATTTATCAAAATTCCCAATCATCATGCATAAAAGTTTCCACTTATAGTAAGGTATGAACAAACCCTAGATTTCATGACTTTTCTTGCACAATTCATATAAACCAACATCCAAGCAATGTATCCAACATCATACAATCATCAAATCATGAATTCCAAGAACAAAAAGTTTCCTCTTAAGGCAATGTGTGAACAATGTGATCAAACCATGGAATTCTTGCATAATCAACATAATCTAACATTCATACAATCTAACCAACATCAAATTAACATCTAACAATCATCAATTTCACTTTTTCATCATCAATTTCGAATTAGGGTTCATCAAGAATCAAAAACCATGAAAAACTTGATAAAACTCACCTTTAAACGTGTAGAGATGATGATTAACACTTGCTAACACTTGGAACTAATCAAAATCGAATTGTTCTTGCTTGTTCTTGATCAAAATCGCAAAGGATGGGATGTTTGGAGAGGGTTACGGCCGCAAATGGGGAATGGGGGCTAGGGTTGGGTTAAATTTGTTTAAATATGGTAACTTTTTATTTCAATCCAATTACAAAATAAACCCCATTGTTTATATTTTATAAAAACTAATCTTTTTAACACTTTTTAAAAGGTTTTAACTACAAAATATAAACATTACTAATCAACAATAATAATCATATACATTTACAACTAACGGCAAAACATATGAGATCATAGTTACACGTTGTCACGTTATCAAGTAAAATTCACAAACAATAACTTAAAATGCATGAATCACATAACCACAACTAATAATCAACATTATTCATTAGGTTATCATTTGTTTACCATAGATAATTGTTATTAAGTCACCAACGTTCAACGACAACTAGTGTGTGCTCACGACACGTGTATGCAAGACCTAACGGAACTAACGGAGTTTGGTAACGGAAAATTACCAGGTGTCACACAACTTATACCCAAAACTAATCAAGACCCCTCCACAGCCATTATCAAACACTCTCGGCTTAAAAAGCCACTTATTTAAACCAAGAGATAACTTTCGATCTCCAAAAACATTTATCGAGCATCAAAGCAAGAAAGCAAGTTGTAAAGGACCAAAACACTAATTGTATACACTCATATAAACTCGTATACACTCATATGTCATACGTATAACAATCAACGCAATGTGTGATAGACGAAAATGATATCAAATCATGTTAACATGTTTTAGTAAATAAGATTTTTTATTATTTTAATCAAAATTATGCAACTACGAATTACTGCATCAAGTTATTCAAGAAAGCTTAACAAAATACATGGAAAAGAATGTAGTTTTACAAAAACATTAAACAATAGTAGTTCACGCTTGGATTGTTTGTTGCTTACAATAACAAGCTCCGATTCCATGGAGTTTTAATTTTTAAGCCTTCTAAACACACTCATGAACTAATATAATCGAATCCGATGATTACAATCAGTGAAATGACACTATAAATGACAACTGAAAATTAGTACTAACCTTTTATAAAGAAACACGAGACGAACACGAAACCACACGAATGACCCTTAAAATCAATCAACTCATACCCAAAACTAATCAAGACCACTCCACATCCATTATCAAACACTCTCGGCTTAAAAAGCCACTTATTTAAACCAAGAGATAACTTTCGATCTCCAAAAACATTTATTGAGCATCAAGGCAAGAAAGCAAGTTGTAAAGGACCAAAACAATAATTGTATACACTCATATACACTCGTATACACTCATATGTCATACGTATAACAATCAACGCAATGTGTGATAGACGAAAATGATATCAAATCATGTTAACATGTTTTAGTAAATAAGATTTTTTATTATTTTAATCAAAATTATGCAACTACGAATTACTGCATCAAGTTATTCAAGAAAGCTTAATAAAATACATGGAAAAGAATGTAGTTTTACAAAAACATTAAACAATAGTAGTTCACGCTTGGATTGTTTGTTGCTTACAATAACAAGCCTCGATTCCATGGAGTTTTAATTTTTAAGTCTTCTAAACACCCTCATGAACTAATATAATCGAATCCGATGATTACAATCAGTGAAATGACACTATAAATGACAACTGAAAACTAGTACTAACCGTTTATAAAGAAACACAAGCCGAACAAGAAACCACACGAATGACCCTTAAAATCAATCAACTCATACCCAAAACTAATCAAGACCACTCCACAGCCATTATCAAACACTCTCGGCTTAAAAAGCCAATTATTTAAACCAAGAGATAACTTTCGATCTCCAAAAACATTTATCGAGCATCAAGGCAAGAAAGCAAGTTTTAAAGGACCAAAACACTAATTGTATACACTCATATACATTCGTATACACTCATATGTCATACGTATAACAATGAACGCAATGTGTGATAGACGAAAATGATATCGAATCATGTTAACATGTTTTAGAAAATAAGATTTTTTATTATTTTATTCAAAATTGTGCAACTACAAATTACTGCGTCAAGTTATTCATGAAAGCTTAACAAAATACATGGAAAAGAATGTAGTTTTACAAAAACATTATACAATAGTAGTTCGCACTTGGATTGTTTGTTGCTTACAAGAACAAGCTCTGATTCCATGGAGTTTTAATTTTTAAGCCTTCTAAACACACTCATGAACTAATATAATCGAATCCGATGATTACAATCAGTGAAATGTCACTATAAATGACAACCGAAAACTAGTACTAACCTTTTATAAAGAAACACGAGCCGAACACGAAACCACACGAATGACCCTTAAAATCAATCAACTCATACCCAAAACTAATCAAGACCACTCCACAGCCATTATTAAACACTCTCGGCTTAAAAAGCCACTTATTTAAATCAAGTGATAACTTTCGATCTCCAAAACCATATGTTGAGCATCAAGGCAAGAAAGCAAGTTGTAAAGGACCAAAACACTAATTGTATACACTCATGTACACTCGTATACACTCATATGTCATACGTATAACAATCAACGCAATGTGTGATAGACGAAAATGATATCAAATCATGTTAACATGTTTTAGTAAATAAGATTTTTTATTATTTTAATCAAAATTATGCAACTACGAATTACTGCATCAAGTTATTCAAGAAAGCTTAACAAAATACATGGAAAAGAATGTAGTTTTACAAAAACATTAAACAATAGTAGTTCACGCTTGGATTGTTTGTTGCTTACAATAACAAGCCCCGATTCCGTGGAGTTTTAATTTTTAAGTCTTCTAAACACACTCATGAACTAATATAATCGAATCCGATGATTACAATCAGTGAAATGACACTATAAATGACAACTGAAAACTAGTACTAACCGTTTATAAAGAAACACAAGCCGAACACGAAACCACACGAATGACCCTTAAAATCAATCAACTCATACCCAAAACTAATCAAGACCCCTCCACAGCCATTATCAAACACTCTCGGCTTAAAAAGCCACTTATTTAAACCAAGAGATAACTTTCGATCTCCAAAAACATTTATCGAGCATCAAGGCAAGAAAGCAAGTTGTAAAGGACCAAAACACTAATTGTATACACTCATATAAACTCGTATACACTCATATGTCATACGTATAACAATCAACGCAATGTGTGATAGACGAAAATGATATCAAATCATGTTAACATGTTTTAGTAAATAAGATTTTTTATTATTTTAATCAAAATTGTGCAACTACGAATTACTGCATCAAATTATTCAAGAAAGCTTAACAAAATACATGGAAAAGAATGTAGTTTTACAAAAACATTATACAATAGTAGTTCGCACTTAGATTGTTTGTTGCTTACAATAACAAGCTCTGATTCCATGGAGTTTTAATTTTTAAGCCTTCTAAACACACTCATGAACTAATATAATCGAATCCGATGATTACAATCAGTGAAATGTCACTATAAATGACAACCGAAAACTAGTACTAACCTTTTATAAAGAAACACGAGCCGAACACGAAACCACACGAATGACCCTTAAAATCAATCAACTCATACCCAAAACTAATCAAGACCACTCCACAGCCATTATCAAACACTCTCGGCTTAAAAAGCCACTTATTTAAACCAAGTGATAACTTTCGATCTCCAAAACCATATATTGAGCATCAAGGCAAGAAAGCAAGTTGTAAAGGACCAAAACACTAATTGTATACACTCATGTACACTCGTATACACTCATATGTCATACGTATAACAATCAACGCAATGTGTGATAGACGAAAATGATATCAAATCATGTTAACATGTTTTAGTAAATAAGATTTTTTATTATTTTATTCAAAATTATGCAACTACGAATTACTGCATCGAGTTATTCAAGAAAGCTTAACAAAATACATGGAAAAGAATGTAGTTTTACAAAAACATTAAACAATAGTAGTTCACGCTTCGATTGTTTGTTGCTTACAATAACAAGCTCCGATTCCATGGAGTTTTAATTTTTAAGCCTTCTAAACACACTCATGAACTAATATAATCGAATCCGATGATTACAATTGGTGAATTGACACTATAAATGACAACTGAAAACTAGTACTAACCTTTTATAAAGAAACACGAGACGAACACGAAACCACACGAATGACCCTTAAAATCAATCAACTCATACCCAAAACTAATCAAGAACACTCCACAGCCATGATCAAACACTCCCGGCTTAAAAAGCCACTTATTTAAACCAAGAGATAACTTTCGATCTCCAAAAACATTTATCGAGCATCAAGGCAAGAAAGCAAGTTGTAAAGGACCAAAACACTAATTGTATACACTCATATACACTCGTATACACTCACATGTCATACGTATAACAATCAACGCAATGTGTGATAGACGAAAATGATATCAAATCATGTTAACAGGTTTTAGTAAATAAGATTTTTTATTATTTTAATCAAAATTATGCAACTACGAATTACTGCATCAAGTTATTCAAGAAAGCTTAACAAAATACATGGAAAAGAATGTAGTTTTACAAAAACATTTTACAATAGTAGTTCGCAATTAGATTGTTTGTTGCTTACAATAACAAGCTCTGATTCCATGGAGTTTTAATTTTTAAGCCTTCTAAACACACTCATGAACTAATATAATCGAATCCGATGATTACAATCAGTGAAATGTCACTATAAATGACAACCAAAAACTAGTACTAACCTTTTATAAAGAAACACGAGCCAAAGACGAAACCACACGAATGACCCTTAAAATCAATCAACTCATACCCAAAACTAATCAAGACCACTCCACAGCCATTATCAAACACTCTCGGCTTAAAAAGCCACTTATTTAAACCAAGAGATAACTTTCGATCTCCAAAAACATTTACTGAGCATCAAGGCAAGAAAGCAAGTTGTAAAGGACCAAAACACTAATTGTATACACTCATATACACTCGTATACACTCAAATGTCATACGTATAACAATCAACGCAATGTGTGATAGACGAAAATGATATCAAATCATGTTAACATGTTTTAGTAAATAAAATTTTTTATTATTTTAATCAAAATTATGCAACTACGAATTACTGCATCGAGTTATTCAAGAAAGCTTAACAAAATACATGGAAAAGAATGTAGTTTTACAAAAACATTAAACAATAGTAGTTCACGCTTCGATTTTTTGTTGCTTACAATAACAAGCTCCGATTCCATGGAGTTTTAATTTTTAAGCCTTCTAAACACACTCATGAACTAATATAATCGAATCCGATGATTACAATCGGTGAATTGACACTATAAATGACAACTGAAAACTAGTACTAACCTTTTATAAAGAAACACGAGACGAACACGAAACCACACGAATGACCCTTAAAATCAATCAACTCATACCCAAAACTAATCAAGACCACTCCACAGCCATTATCAAACACTCTTGGCTTAAAAAGCCACTTATTTAAACCAAGAGATAACTTTCGATCTCCAAAAACATTTATTGAGCATCAAGGCAAGAAAGCAAGTTGTAAAGGACCAAAACACTAATTGTATACACTCATATACACTCGTATACACTCATATGTCATACGTATAACAATCAACGCAATGTGTGATAGACGAAAATGATATCAAATCATGTTAACATGTTTTAGTAAATAAGATTTTTTATTATTTTAATCAAAATTATGCAACTACGAATTACTGCATCGAGTTATTCAAGAAAGCTTAACAAAATACATGGAAAAGAATGTAGTTTTACAAAAACATTAAACAATAGTAGTTCACGCTTCGATTGTTTGTTGCTTACAATAACAAGCTCCGATTCCATGGTGTTTTAATTTTTAAGCCTTCTAAACACACTCATGAACTAATATATCGAATCCGATGATTACAATCAGTGAAATGACCCTATAAATGACAACTGAAAACTAGTACTAACCGTTTATAAAGAAACACAAGACGAACACGAAACCACACGAATGACCCTTAAAATCAATCAACTCATACCCAAAACTAATCAAGACCACTCCACAGCCATTATCAAACACTCTCGGCTTAAAAAGCCACTTATTTAAACCAAGAGATAACTTTCGATCCCAAAAACATTTATTGAGCATCAAGGCAAGAAAGCAAGTTGTAAAGGACCAAAACACTAATTGTACACACTCATATACACTCGTATACACTCATATGTCATACGTATAACAATCAACGCAATGTGTGATAGACGAAAATGATATCAAATCATGTTAACATGTTTTAGTAAATAAGATTTTTTATTATTTTAATCAAAATTGTGCAACTACGAATTACTGCATCAAGTTATTCAAGAAAGCTTAACAAAATACATGGAAAAGAATGTAGTTTTACAAAAACATTATACAATAGTAGTTCGCACTTGGATTGTTTGTTGCTTACAATAACAAGCTCCGATTCCATGGAGTTTTAATTTTTAAGCTTTCTAAACACACTCATGAACTAATATAATCAAATCCGATGATTACAATCAGTGAAATGACACTATAAATGACAACTGAAAACTAGTACTAACCTTTTATAAAGAAACACAAGCCGAACACGAAACCACACGAATGACCCTTAAAATCAATCAACTCATACCCAAAACTAATCAAGACCACTCCACAGCCATTATCAAACTCTCTCGGCTTCAAAAGCCACTTGTTTAAACCAAGAGATAACTTTCGATCTCCAAAAACATTTATTGAGCATCAAGGCAAGAAAGCAAGTTGTAAAGGACCAAAACACTAATTGTATACACTCATATACACTCGTATACACTCATATGTCATACGTATAACAATCAACACCAATGTGTGATAGATGAAAATGATATCAAATCATGTTAACATGTTTTAGTAAATAAATTTTTTATTATTTTAATCAAAATTGTGCAACTACGAATTACTGCATCGAGTTATTCAAGAAAGCTTAACAAAATACATGGAAAAGAATGTAGTTTTACAAAAACATTAAACAATAGTAGTTCACGCTTGGATTTTTGTTGCTTACAATAACAAGCTCCGATTCCATGGAGTTTTAATTTTTAAGCTTTCTAAACACACTCATGAACTAATATAATCGAATCCGATGATCAGTGAAATGACACTATAAATGACAACTGAAAACTAGTACTAACCTTTTATAAAGAAACACAAGCCAAACACGAAACCACACGAATGACCCTTAAAATCAATCAACTCATACCCAAAACTAATCAAGACCACTCCACAGCCATTATCAAACACTCTCGGCTTAAAAAGCCACTTATTTAAACCAAGTGATAACTTTCGATCTCCAAAAACATTTATTGAGCATCAAGGCAAGAAAGCAAGTTGTAAAGGACCAAAACACTAATTGTATACACTCATATACACTCGTATACACTCATATGTCATACGTATAACAATCAACGCAATGTGTGATAGACGAAAATGATATCAAATCATGTTAACATGTTTTAGTAATAAGATTTTTTATTATTTTAATCAAAATTGTGCAACTACGAATTACTGCATCAAGTTATTCAAGAAAGCTTAACAAAATACATGGAAAAGAATGTAGTTTTACAAAAACATTAAACAATAGTAGTTCACGCTTGGATTGTTTGTTGCTTACAATAACAAGCTCTGATTCCATGGAGTTTTAATTTTTAAGCCTTCTAAACACACTCATGAACTAATATAATCGAATCCGATGATTACAATCAGTGAAATGACACTATAAATGACAACTGAAAACTAGTACTAACCTTTTATAAAGAAACACAAGCCGAACACGAAACCACACGAATGACCCTTAAAATCAATCAACTCATACCCAAAACTAATCAAGACCACTCCACAGCCATTATCAAACACTCTCGGCTTAAAAAGCCACTTATTTAAACCAAGTGATAACTTTCGATCTCCAAAAACATTTATTGAGCATCAAGGCAAGAAAGCAAGTTGTAAAGGACCAAAACACTAATTGTATACACTCATATACACTCGTATACACTCATATGTCATACGTATAACAATCAACGCAATGTGTGATAGACGAAAATGATATCAAATCATGTTAACATGTTTTAGTAAATAAGATTTTTTATTATTTTAATCAAAATTGTGCAACTACGAATTACTGCATCAAGTTATTCAAGAAAGCTTAACAAAATACATGGAAAAGAATGTAGTTTTACAAAAACATTAAACAATAGTAGTTCACGCTTGGATTGTTTGTTGCTTACAATAACAAGCCTCGATTCCATGGAGTTTTAATTTTTAAGTCTTCTAAACACACTCATGAACTAATATAATCGAATCCGATGATTACAATCAGTGAAATGACACTATAAATGACAACTGAAAACTAGTACTAACCGTTTATAAAGAAACACAAGCCGAACACGAAACCACACGAATGACCCTTAAAATCAATCAACTCATACCCAAAACTAATCAAGACCACTCCACAGCCATTATCAAACACTCTCGGCTTAAAAAGCCACTTATTTAAACCAAGTGATAACTTTCGATCTCCAAAACCATTTATTGAGCATCAAGGCAAGAAAGCAAGTTGTAAAGGACCAAAACACTAATTGTACACTCATATACACTCGTATACACTCATATGTCATACGTATAACAATCAACGCAATGTGTGATAGACGAAAATGATATCAAATCATGTTAACATGTTTTAGTAAATAAGATTTTTTAGTATTTTAATCAAAATTGTGCAACTACGAATTACCGCATCAAGTATTCAAGAAAGCTTAACAAAATACATGGAAAAGAATGTAGTTTTACAAAAACATTAAACAATAGTAGTTCGCTTGGATTGTTTGTTGCTTACAATAACAAGCTCCGATTCCATGGAGTTTTAATTTTTAAGCCTTCTAAACACACTCATGAACTAATATAATCGAATCCAATGATTACAATCAGTGAAATGACACTATAAATGACAACTGAAAACTAGTACTAACCGTTTATAAAGAAACACAAGTCGAACACGAAACCACACGAATGACCCTTAAAATCAATCAACTCATACCCAAAACTAATCAAGACCACTCCACAGCCATTATCAAACACTCTCGGCTTAAAAAGCCACTTATTTAAACCAAGTGATAACTTTCGATCTCCAAAACCATTTATTGAGCATCAAGGCAAGAAAGCAAGTTGTAAAGGACCAAAACACTAATTGTATACACTCATGTACACTCGTATACACTCATATGTCATACGTATAACAATCAACGCAATGTGTGATAGACGAAAATGATATCAAATCATGTTAACATGTTTTAGTAAATAAAATTTTTTAGTATTTTAATCAAAATTGTGCAACTACGAATTACTGCATCGAGTTATTCAAGAAAGCTTAACAAAATACATGGAAAAGAATGTAGTTTTACAAAAACATTAAACAATAGTAGTTCATGCTTGGATTGTTTGTTGCTTACAATAACAAGATCCGATTCCATGAAGTTTTAATTTTTAAGCTTTCTAAACACACTCATGAACTAATATAATCGAATCCGATGATTACAATCAGTGAAATGACCCTACAAATGACAACTGAAAACTAGTACTAACCGTTTATAAAGAAACACAAGACGAACACGAAACCACACGAATGACCCTTAAAATCAATCAACTCATACCCAAAACTAATCAACACCACTCCACAGCCATTATCAAACACTCTCGGCTTAAAAAGCCACTTATTTAAACCAAGTGATAACTTTCGATCTCCAAAATTATTTATTGAGCATCAAGGCAAGAAAGCAAGTTGTAAAGGACCAAAACACTACTTGTATACACTCATATACACTCGTATACACTCATATGTCATACGTATAACAATCAACGCAATGTGTGATAGACGAAAATGATATCAAATCATGTTAACAAGTTTTACTAAATAAGATTTTTTATTATTTTAATTAAAATTGGGCAACTACGAATTACTGCATCAAGTTATTCAAGAAAGCTTAACAAAATACATGGAAAAGAATGTAGATTTACAAAAACATTAAACAATAGTAGTTCATGCTTGGATTGTTTGTTGCTTACAATAACAAGATCCGATTCCATGAAGTTTTAATTTTTAAGCTTTCTAAACACACTCATGAACTAATATAATCGAATCCGATGATTACAATCAGTGAAATGACCCTACAAATGACAACTGAAAACTAGTACTAACCGTTTATAAAGAAACACAAGCCGAACACGAAACCACACGAATGACCCTTAAAATCAATCAACTCATACCCAAAACTAATCAAGACCACTCCACAGCCATTATCAAACACTCTCGGCTTAAAAAGCCACTTATTTAAACCAAGTGATAACTTTCGATCTCCAAAACCATTTATTGAGCATCAAGGCAAGAAAGCAAGTTGTAAAGGACCAAAACACTAATCACTCATGTACACTCGTATACACTCATATGTCATACGTATAACAATCAACGCAATGTGTGATGGACGAAAATGATATCAAATAATGGTAACATGTTTTAGCAAATAAGATTTTTTAGTATTTTAATCAAAATTGTGCAACTACGAATTAC
The DNA here is from genome assembly GCA_025506415.1 of Flaveria robusta. Taxonomy (NCBI): domain Eukaryota; kingdom Viridiplantae; phylum Streptophyta; class Magnoliopsida; order Asterales; family Asteraceae; genus Flaveria; species Flaveria robusta. Next base: position 42,588 of record JACCIZ010000280.1, on the reverse strand, counting down.
TGCATCAGTTATTCAAGAAAGCTTAACAAAATACATGGAAAAGAATGTAGTTTTACAAAAACATTAAACAATAGTAGTTCACGCTTGGATTGTTTGTTGCTTACAATAACAAGCCTCGATTCCATGGAGTTTTAATTTTTAAGCCTTCTAAACACACTCATGAACTAATATAATCGAATCCGATGATTACAATCAGTGAAATGACACTATAAATGACAACTGAAAACTAGTACTAACCGTTTATAAAGAAACACAAACCGAACACGAAACCACACGAATGACCCTTAAAATCAATCAACTCATACCCAAAACTAATCAAGACCACTCCACAGCCATTATCAAACACTCTCGGCTTAAAAAGCCACTTATTTAAACCAAGTGATAACTTTCGATCTCCAAAAACATTTATTGAGCATCAAGGCAAGAAAGCAAGTTGTAAAGGACCAAAACACTAATTGTATACACTCATATACACTCGTATACACTCATATGTCATACGTATAACAATCAACGCAATGTGTGATAGACGAAAATGATATCAAATCATGTTAACATGTTTTAGTAAATAAGATTTTTTTATTTTAATCAAAATTGTGCAACTACGAATTACTGCATCAAGTTATTCAAGAAAGCTTAACAAAATACATGGAAAAGAATGTAGTTTTACAAAAACATTAAACAATAGTAGTTCACGCTTGGATTGTTTGTTGCTTACAATAACAAGCTCCGATTCCATGGAGTTTTAATTTTTAAGCCTTCTAAACACACTCATGAACTAATATAATCGAATCCGATGATTACAATCATGAAATGACACTATAAATGACAACTGAAAACTAGTACTAACCGTTTATAAAGAAACACAAGCCGAACACGAAACCACACGAATGACCCTTAAAATCAATCAACTCATACCCAAAACTAATCAAGACCACTCCACAGCCATTATCAAACACTCTCGGCTTAAAAAGCCACTTATTTAAACCAAGTGATAACTTTCGATCTCCAAAACCATTTATTGAGCATCAAGGCAAGAAAGCAAGTTGTAAAGGACCAAAACACTAATTGTATACACTCATATACACTCGTATACACTCATATGTCATACGTATAACAATCAACGCAATGTGTGATAGACGAAAATGATATCAAATCATGGTAACATGTTTTAGTAAATAAGATTTTTAATATTTTAATCAAAATTGTGCAACTACGAATTACTGCATCGAGTTATTCAAGAAAGCTTAACAAAATACATGGAAAAGAATGTAGTTTTACAAAAACATTAAACAATAGTAGTTCACGCTTGAATTGTTTGTTGCTTACAATAACAAGCTCCGATTCCATGGAGTTTTAATTTTTAAGCCTTCTAAACACACTCATGAACTAATATAATCGAATCCGATGATTACAATCAGTGAAATGACGCTATAAATGACAACTGAAAACTAGTACTAACCGTTTATAAAGAAACACAAGCCGAACACGAAACCACACGAATGACCCTTAAAATCAATCAACTCATACCCAAAACTCAAGACCATCACAGCCATTATCAAACACTCTCGGCTTAAACCACCACCAAAAACATTTATTGAGCATCAAGGCAAGAAAGCAAGTTGTAAAGGACCAAAACACTAATTGTATACACTCATATACACTCGTATACACTCATATGTCATACGTATAACAATCAACGCAATGTGTGATAGACGAAAATGATATCAAATCATGGTAACATGTTTTAGTAAATAAGATTTTTAGTATTTTAATCAAAATTGTGCAACTACGAATTACTGCATCAAGTTATTCAAGAAAGCTTAACAAAATACATGGAAAAGAATGTAGTTTTACAAAAACATTAAACAATAGTAGTTCACGCTTGGATTGTTTGTTGCTTACAATAACAAGCTCCGATTCCATGGAGTTTTAATTTTTAAGCCTTCTAAACACACTCATGAACTAATATAATCGAATCCGATGATTACAATCAGTGAAATGACCCTATAAATGACAACTGAAAACTAGTACTAACCGTTTATAAAGAAACACAAGCCGAACACGAAACCACACGAATGACCCTTAAAATCAATCAACTCATACCCAAAACTAATCAAGACCACTCCACAGCCATTATCAAACACTCTCGGCTTAAAAAGCCACTTATTTAAACCAAGTGATAACTTTCGATCTCCAAAACCATTTATTGAGCATCAAGGCAAGAAAGCAAGTTGTAAAGGACCAAAACACTAATTGTATACACTCATATACACTCGTATACACTCATATGTCATACGTATAACAATCAACGCAATGTGTGATAGACGAAAATGATATCAAATCATGTTAACATGTTTTAGTAAATAAGATTTTTTATTATTTTAATCAAAATTGTGCAACTACGAATTACTGCATCAAGTTATTCAAGAAAGCTTAACAAAATACATGGAAAAGAATGTAGTTTTACAAAAACATTAAACAATAGTAGTTCACGCTTGGATGTTTGTTGCTTACAATAACAAGCTCCGATTCCATGGAGTTTTAATTTTTAAGCCTTCTAAACACACTCATGAACTAATATAATCGAATCCGATGATTACAATCAGTGAAATGACACTATAAATGACAACTGAAAACTAGTACTAACCGTTTATAAAGAAACACAAGCCGAACACGAAACCACACGAATGACCCTTAAAATCAATCAACTCATACCCAAAACTAATCAAGACCACTCCACAGCCATTATCAAACACTCTCGGCTTAAAAAGCCACTTATTTAAACCAAGTGATAACTTTCGATCTCCAAAACCATTTATTGAGCATCAAGGCAAGAAAGCAAGTTGTAAAGGACCAAAACACTAATTGTATACACTCATGTACACTCGTATACACTCATATGTCATACGTATAACAATCAACGCAATGTGTGATAGACGAAAATGATATCAAATCATGTTAACATGTTTTAGTAAATAAGATTTTTTATTATTTTAATCAAAATTGTGCAACTACGAATTACTGCATCGAGTTATTCAAGAAAGCTTAACAAAATACATGGAAAAGAATGTAGTTTTACAAAAACATTAAACAATAGTAGTTCACGCTTGGATTGTTTGTTGCTTACAATAACAAGCTCCGATTCCATGGAGTTTTAATTTTTAAGCCTTCTAAACACACTCATGAACTAATATAATCGAATCCGATGATTACAATCAGTGAAATGACACTATAAATGACAACTGAAAACTAGTACTAACCGTTTATAAAGAAACACAAGCCGAACACGAAACCACACGAATGACCCTTAAAATCAATCAACTCATACCCAAAACTAATCAAGACCACTCCACAGCCATTATCAAACACTCTCGGCTTAAAAAGCCACTTATTTAAACCAAGTGATAACTTTCGATCTCCAAAACATTTATTGAGCATCAAGGCAAGAAAGCAAGTTGTAAAGGACCAAAACACTAATTGTATACACTCATATACACTCGTATACACTCATATGTCATACGTATAACAATCAACGCAATGTGTGATAGACGAAAATGATATCAAATCATGTTAACATGTTTTAGTAAATAAGATTTTTTATTATTTTAATCAAAATTGTGCAACTACGAATTACTGCATCGAGTTATTCAAGAAAGCTTAACAAAATACATGGAAAAGAATGTAGTTTTACAAAAACATTAAACAATAGTAGTTCACGCTTGGATTGTTTGTTGCTTACAATAACAAGCTCCGATTCCATGGAGTTTTAATTTTTAAGCCTTCTAAACACACTCATGAACTAATATAATCGAATCCGATGATTACAATCAGTGAAATGACACTATAAATGACAACTGAAAACTAGTACTAACCGTTTATAAAGAAACACAAGCCGAACACGAAACCACACGAATGACCCTTAAAATCAATCAACTCATACCCAAAACTAATCAAGACCACTCCACAGCCATTATCAAACACTCTCGGCTTAAAAAGCCACTTATTTAAACCAAGTGATAACTTTCGATCTCCAAAATCATTTATTGAGCATCAAGGCAAGAAAGCAAGTTGTAAAGGACCAAAACACTAATTGTATACACTCATATACACTCGTATACACTCATATGTCATACGTATAACAATCAACGCAATGTGTGATAGACGAAAATGATATCAAATCATGTTAACATGTTTTAGTAAATAAGATTTTTTATTATTTTAATCAAAATTGTGCAACTACGAATTACTGCATCAAGTTATTCAAGAAAGCTTAACAAAATACATGGAAAAGAATGTAGTTTTACAAAAACATTAAACAATAGTAGTTCACGCTTGGATTGTTTGTTGCTTACAATAACAAGCCTCGATTCCATGGAGTTTTAATTTTTAAGTCTTCTAAACACACTCATGAACTAATATAATCGAATCCGATGATTACAATCAGTGAAATGACACTATAAATGACAACTGAAAACTAGTACTAACCGTTTATAAAGAAACACAAGCCGAACACGAAACCACACGAATGACCCTTAAAATCAATCAACTCATACCCAAAACTAATCAAGACCACTCCACAGCCATTATCAAACACTCTCGGCTTAAAAAGCCACTTATTTAAACCAAGAGATAACTTTCGATCTCCAAAAACATTTATCGAGCATCAAGGCAAGAAAGCAAGTTGTAAAGGACCAAAACACTAATTGTATACACTCATATACACTCGTATACACTCATATGTCATACGTATAACAATCAACGCAATGTGTGATAGACGAAAATGATATCAAATCATGTTAACATGTTTTAGTAAATAAGATTTTTTATTATTTTAATCAAAATTATGCAACTACGAATTACTGCATCGAGTTATTCAAGAAAGCTTAACAAAATACATGGAAAAGAATGTAGTTTTACAAAAACATTAAACAATAGTAGTTCACGCTTCGATTGTTTGTTGCTTACAATAACAAGCTCCGATTCCATGGAGTTTTAATTTTTAAGCCTTCTAAACACACTCATGAACTAATATAATCGAATCTGATGATTACAATTAGTGAATTGACACTATAAATGACAACTGAAAACTAGTACTAACCGTTTATAAAAAAACACAAGCCGAACACGAAACCACACGAATACCCCTTAAAATCAATCAACTCATACCCAAAACTAATCAAGACCACTCCGCAGCCATTATCAAACACTCTCGGCTTAAAAAGCCACTTATTTAAACCAAGAGATAACTTTCGATCTCCAAAAACATTTATTGAGCATCAAGGCAAGAAAGCAAGTTGTAAAGGACCAAAACAATAATTGTATACACTCATATACACTCGTATACACTCATATGTCATACGTATAACAATTAACGCAATGTGTGATAGATGAAAATGATATCAAATCATGTTAGCATGTTTTAGTAAATAAGATTTTTTATTATTTTAATCAAAATTGTGCAACTACGAATTACTGAATCAAGTTCTTCATGAAAGCTTAACAAAATACATGGAAAAGAATGTAGTTTTACAAAAACATTAAATAATAGTAGTTCACGCTTGGATTGTTTGTTTCTTACAATAACAAGCCCCGATTCCATGGAGTTTTAATTTTTAAGGCTTCTAAACACACTCATGAACTAATATAATTGAATCCGATGATTACAATCAGTGAAATGACACTATAAATGACAACTAAAAACTACTACTAACCGTTTATAAAGAAACACAAACCGAACACGAAACCACACGAATGACCCTTAAAATCAATCAACTCATACCCAAAACTAATCAAGACCACTCCAAAGCCATTATCAAACACTCTCGGCTTAAAAAGCCACTTATTTAAACCAAGAGATAACTTTCGATCTCCAAAAACATTTATTGAGCATCAAGGCAAGAAAGCAAGTTGTAAAGGACCAAAACACTAATTGTATACACTCATATACACTCGTATACACTCATATGTCATACGTATAACAATCAACGCAATGTGTGATAGACGAAAATGATATCAAATCATGTTAACATGTTTTAGTAAATAAGATTTTTTATTATTTTAATCAAAATTGTGCAACTACGAATTACTGCATCAAGTTATTCAAGAAAGCTTAACAAAATACATGGAAAAGAATGTAGTTTTACAAAAACATTAAACAATAGTAGTTCACGCTTGGATTGTTTGTTGCTTACAATAACAAGCTCCGATTCCATGGAGTTTTAATTTTTAAGCCTTCTAAACACACTCATGAACTAATATAATCGAATCCGATGATTACAATCAGTGAAATGACCCTATAAATGACAACTGAAAACTAGTACTAACCGTTTATAAAGAAACAAAAGCCGAACACGAAACCGCACGAATGACCCTTAAAATCAATCAACTCATGCCCAAAACTAATCAAGATCACTCCACAACCATTATCAAACACTCTCGGCTTAAAAAGCCACTTATTTAAACCAAGTGATAACTTTCGATCTCCAAAAACATTTATTGAGCATCAAGGCAAGAATGAAAGTTGTAAAGGACCAAAACACTACTTGTATGCACTCATATACACTCGTATACACTCATATGTCATACGTATAACAATCAACGCAATGTGTGATAGACGAAAATGATATCAAATCATGTTAACATGTTTTAGTAAATAAGATTTTTATTATTTTAATCAAAATTGTGCAACTACGAATTACTGCATCAAGTTATTCAAGAAAGCTTAACAAAATACATGAAAAGAATGTAGTTTTACAAAAACATTAAACAATAGTAGTTCACGCTTGGATGTTTGTTGCTTACAATAACAAGCCTCGATTCCATGGAGTTTTAATTTTTAAGTCTTCTAAACACACTCATGAACTAATATAATCGAATCCGATGATTACAATCAGTGAAATGACACTATAAATGACAACTGAAAACTAGTACTAACCGTTTATAAAGAAACACAAGCCGAACACGAAACCACACGAATGACCCTTAAAATCAATCAACTCATACCCAAAACTAATCAAGACCACTCCACAGCCATTATCAAACACTCTCGGCTTAAAAAGCCACTTATTTAAACCAAGTGATAACTTTCGATCTCCAAAATCATTTATTGAGCATCAAGGCAAGAAAGCAAGTTGTAAAGGACCAAAACACTAATTGTATACACTCATATACACTCGTATACACTCATATGTCATACGTATAACAATCAACGCAATGTGTGATAGACGAAAATGATATCAAATCATGTTAACATGTTTTAGTAAATAAGATTTTTTAGTATTTTAATCAAAATTGTGCAACTACGAATTACTGCATCAAGTTATTCAAGAAAGCTTAACAAAATACATGGAAAAGAATGTAGTTTTACAAAAACATTAAACAATAGTAGTTCACGCTTGGATTGTTTGTTGCTTACAATAACAAGCTCCGATTCCATGGAGTTTTAATTTTTAAGCCTTCTAAACACACTCATGAACTAATATAATCGAATCCGATGATTACAATCAGTGAAATGACACTATAAATGACAACTGAAAACTAGTACTAACCGTTTATAAAGAAACACAAGCCGAACACGAAACCACACGAATGACCCTTAAAATCAATCAACTCATACCCAAAACTAATCAAGACCACTCCACAGCCATTATCAAACACTCTCGGCTTAAAAAGCCACTTATTTAAACCAAGTGATAACTTTCGATCTCCAAAATCATTTATTGAGCATCAAGGCAAGAAAGCAAGTTGTAAAGGACCAAAACACTAATTGTATACACTCATATACACTCGTATACACTCATATGTCATACGTATAACAATCAACGCAATGTGTGATAGACGAAAATGATATCAAATCATGTTAACATGTTTTAGTAAATAAGATTTTTAGTATTTTAATCAAAATTGTGCAACTACGAATTACTGCATCGAGTTATTCAAGAAAGCTTAACAAAATACATGGAAAAGAATGTAGTTTTACAAAAACATTAAACAATAGTAGTTCACGCTTGGATTGTTTGTTGCTTACAATAACAAGCTCCGATTCCATGGAGTTTTAATTTTTAAGCCTTCTAAACACACTCATGAACTAATATAATCGAATCCGATGATTACAATCAGTGAAATGACACTATAAATGACAACTGAAAACTAGTACTAACCGTTTATAAAGAAACACAAGCCGAACACGAAACCACACGAATGACCCTTAAAATCAATCAACTCATACCCAAAACTAATCAAGACCACTCCACAGCCATTATCAAACACTCTCGGCTTAAAAAGCCACTTATTTAAACCAATGATAACTTTCGATCTCCAAAAACATTTATTGAGCATCAAGGCAAGAAAGCAAGTTGTAAAGGACCAAAACACTAATTGTATACACTCATATACTCGTATACACTCATATGTCATACGTATAACAATCAACGCAATGTGTGATAGACGAAAATGATATCAAATCATGTTAACATGTTTTAGTAAATAAGATTTTTTATTTTAATCAAAATTGTGCAACTACGAATTACTGCATCGAGTTATTCAAGAAAGCTTAACAAAATACATGGAAAAGAATGTAGTTTTACAAAAACATTAAACAATAGTAGTTCACGCTTGGATGTTTGTTGCTTACAATAACAAGCTCCGATTCCATGGAGTTTTAATTTTTAAGCCTTCTAAACACACTCATGAACTAATATAATCGAATCCGATGATTACAATCAGTGAAATGACACTATAAATGACAACTGAAAACTAGTACTAACCGTTATAAAAAAACACAAGCCGAACACGAAACCACACGAATGACCCTTAAAATCAATCAACTCATACCCAAAACTAATCAAGACCACTCCACAGCCATTATCAAACACTCTCGGCTTAAAAAGCCACTTATTTAAACCAAGTGATAACTTTCGATCTCCAAAACATTTATTGAGCATCAAGGCAAGAAAGCAAGTTGTAAAGGACCAAAACACTAATTGTATACACTCATATACACTCGTATACACTCATATGTCATACGTATAACAATCAACGCAATGTGTGATAGACGAAAATGATATCAAATCATGTTAACATGTTTTAGTAAATAAGATTTTTTATTATTTTAATCAAAATTGTGCAACTACGAATTACTGCATCAAGTTATTCAAGAAAGCTTAACAAAATACATGGAAAAGAATGTAGTTTTACAAAAACATTAAACAATAGTAGTTCACGCTTGGATTGTTTGTTGCTTACAATAACAAGCCCGATTCCATGGAGTTTTAATTTTTAAGCCTTCTAAACACACTCATGAACTAATATAATCGAATCCGATGATTACAATCAGTGAAATGACACTATAAATGACAACTGAAAACTAGTACTAACCGTTTATAAAGAAACACAAACCGAACACGAAACCACACGAATGACCCTTAAAATCAATCAACTCATACCCAAAACTAATCAAGACCACTCCAAAGCCATTATCAAACACTCTCGGCTTAAAAAGCCACTTATTTAAACCAAGTGATAACTTTCGATCTCCAAAACATTTATTGAGCATCAAGGCAAGAAAGCAAGTTGTAAAGGACCAAAACACTAATTGTATACACTCATATACACTCGTATACACTCATATGTCATACGTATAACAATCAACGCAATGTGTGATAGACGAAAATGATATCAAATCATGTTAACATGTTTTAGTAAATAAGATTTTTTATTATTTTAATCAAAATTGTGCAACTACGAATTACTGCATCAAGTTATTCAAGAAAGCTTAACAAAATACATGGAAAAGAATGTAGTTTTACAAAAACATTAAACAATAGTAGTTCACGCTTGGATTGTTTGTTTCTTACAATAACAAGCCCCGATTCAATGGAGTTTTAATTTTTAAGTTTTCTAAACACACTCATGAACTAATATAATCGAATCCGATGATTACAATCAGTGAAATGACACTATAAATGACAACTGAAAACTAGTACTAACCGTTTATAAAGAAACACAAGCCGAACACGAAACCACACGAATGACCCTTAAAATCAATCAACTCATACCCAAAACTAATCAAGACCACTCCACAGCCATTATCAAACACTCTCGGCTTAAAAAGCCACTTATTTAAACCAAGAGATAACTTTCGATCTCCAAAAACATTTATTGAGCATCAAGGCAAGAAAGCAAGTTGTAAAGGACCAAAACACTAATTGTATACACTCATATACACTCGTATACACTCATATGTCATACGTATAACAATCAACGCAATGTGTGATAGACGAAAATGATATCAAATCATGTTAACATGTTTTAGTAAATAAGATTTTTTATTATTTTAATCAAAATTGTGCAACTACGAATTACTGAATCAAGTTATTCAAGAAAGCTTAACAAAATACATGGAAAAGAATGTAGTTTTATAAAAACATTAAACAATAGTAGTTCACGCTTGGATTGTTTGTTTCTTACAATAACAAGCCCCGATTCAATGGAGTTTTAATTTTTAAGTTTTCTAAACACACTCATGAACTAATATAATCGAATCCGATGATTACAATCAGTGAAATGACACTATAAATGACAACTGAAAACTAGTAGTAACCTTTATAAAGAAACAAAAGACGAACACGAAACCACACGAATGACCCTTAAAATCAATCAAATCATACCCAAAACTAATCAAGACAACTCCACAGCCATTATCAAACACTCTCGGCTTAAAAAGCCACTTATTTAAACCAAGAGATAACTTTCGATCTCCATAAATATTTATTGAGCATCAAGGCAAGAAAGCAAGTTGTAAAGGACCAAAACAATAATTGTATACACTCATATACACTTGTATACACTCATATGTCATACGTATAACAATCAACGCAATGTGTGATAGACGAAAATAATATCAAATCATGTTAGCATGTTTTAGTAAATAAGATTTTTTTATTTTAATCAAAATTGTGCAACTACGAATTACTGAATCAAGTTATTCATGAAAGCTTAACAAAATACATGGAAAAGAATGTAGTTTTACAAAAACATTAAACAATAGTAGTTCACGCTTGGATTGTTTGTTGCTTACAATAACAAGCCCCGATTCCATGGAGTTTTAATTTTAAGCCTTCTAAACACACTCATGAACTAATATAATCGAATCCGATGATTACAATCATTGAACTGACACTATAAATGACAACTGAAAACTAGTACTAACCGTTTATAAAGAAACACAAGCCGAACACGAAACCACACGAATGACCCTTAAAATCAATCAACTCATACCCAAAACTAATCAAGACCACTCCATAGCCATTATCAAACACTCTCGGCTTAAAAAGCCACTTATTTAAACCAAGTGATAACTTTCGATCTCCAAAACCATTTATTGAGCATCAAGGCAAGAAAGCAAGTTGTAAAGGACCAAAACACTAATTGTATACACTCATATACACTCGTATACACTCATATGTCATACGTATAACAATCAACGCAATGTGTGATAGACGAAAATGATATCAAATCATGTTAACATGTTTTAGTAAATAAGATTTTTTAGTATTTTAATCAAAATTGTGCAACTACGAATTACTGCATCAAGTTATTCAAGAAAGCTTAACAAAATACATGGAAAAGAATGTAGTTTTACAAAAACATTAAACAATAGTAGTTCACGCTTGGATTGTTTGTTGCTTACAATAACAAGCCCGATTCCATGGAGTTTTAATTTTTAAGCCTTCTAAACACACTCATGAACTAATATAATTGAATCCGATGATTACAATCAGTGAAATGACACTATAAATGACAACTGAAAACTAGTACTAACCGTTTATAAAGAAACACAAGCCGAACACGAAACCACACGAATGACCCTTAAAATCAATCAACTCATACCCAAAACTAATCAAGACCACTCCACAACTATTATCAAACACTCTCGGCTTATAAAGCCACATATTTAAACCAAGTGATAACTTTCATTCTGCAAAATCATTTATTGAGCTTCAAGGCCAGAAAGCAAGTTGTAAAGAACCAAAACACTAATTTTATACACTCATATGACATACGTATAACAATCAACGCAATGTGTGATAGACGAAAATGATATCAAATCATGGTAACATGTTTTAGTAAATAAGATTTTAGTATTTTAATCAAAATTGTGCAACTACGAAATACTTCATCGAGTTATTCAAGAAAGCTTAACAAAATACATGGAAAAGAATGTAGTTTTACAAAAACATTAAACAATAGTAGTTCACGCTTGGATTGTTTGTTTCTTACAATAACAAGCCCCGATTCAATGGAGTTTTAATTTTTAAGTTTTCTAAACACACTCATGAACTAATATAATCGAATTCGATGATTACAATCAGTGAAATGACACTATAAATGACAACTGAAAACTAGTACTAACCGTTTATAAAGAAACACAAGCCGAACACGAAACCACACGAATGACCCTTAAAATCAATCAAATGATACCCAAAACTAATCAAGACCACTCCACAGCCATTATCAAACACTCTCGGCTTAAAAAGCCACTTATTTAAACCAAGAGATAACTTTCGATCTCCAAAAACATTTATTGAGCATCAAGGCAAGAAAGCAAGTTGTAAAGGACCAAAACACTAATTGTATACACTCATATACACTCGTATACACTCATATGTCATACGTATAACAATCAACACAATGTGTGATAGATGAAAATGATATCAAATCATGTTAACATGTTTTAGTAAATAAGATTTTTTATTATTTTAATCAAAATTGTGCAACTACGAATTACTGAATCAAGTTATTCATGAAAGCTTAACAAAATATATGGAAAAGAATGTAGTTTTACAAAAACATTAAACAAAAGTGAACTAAAACAAGCCCCGATTCCATGGAGTTTTAATTTTTAAGCCTTCTAAACACACTCATGAACTAATATAATTGAATCCGATGATTACAATCAGTGAAATGACACTATAAATGACAACTGAAAACTAGTACTAACCGTTTATAAAGAAACACAAGCCGAACACGAAACCACACGAATGACCCTTAAAATCAATCAACTCATACCCAAAACTAATCAAGACCACTCCACAGCCATTATCAAACACTCTCGGCTTAAAAAGCCACTTATTTAAACCAAGAGATAACTTTCGATCTCCAAAAACATTTATTGAGCATCAAGGCAAGAAAGCAAGTTGTAAAGGACCAAAACACTAATTGTATACACTCATATACACTCGTATACACTCATATGTCATACGTATAACAATCAACGCAATGTGTGATAGACGAAAATGATATCAAATCATGTTAACATGTTTTAGTAAATAAGATTTTTTATTATTTTAATCAAAATTGGGCAACTACGAATTACAGCATCAAGTTATTCAAGAAAGCTTAACAAAATACATGGAAAACAATGTAGTTTTACAAAAACATTAAACAATAGTAGTTCACGCTTGGATTGTTTGTTTCTTACAATAACAAGCCCTGATTCAATGGAGTTTTAATTTTTAAGTTTTCTAAACACACTCATTAACTAATATAAGCGAATCCGATGATTACAATCAGTGAAATGACACTATAAATGACAACTGAAAACTAGTACTAACCGTTTATAAAGAAACACAAGCCGAACACGAAACCACACGAATGACCCTTAAAATCAATCAACTCATACCCAAAACTAATCAAGACCACTCCACAGCCATTATCAAACACTCTCGGCTTAAAAAGCCACTTATTTAAACCAAGAGATAACTTTCGATCTCCAAAAACATTTATTGAGCATCAAGGCAAGAAAGCAAGTTGTAAAGGACCAAAACACTAATTGTATACACTCATATACACTCGTATACACTCATATGTCATACGTATAACAATCAACGCAATGTGTGATAGACGAAAATGATATCAAATCATGTTAACATGTTTTAGTAAATAAGATTTTTTATTATTTTAATCAAAATTGTGCAACTACGAATTACTGCATCAAGTTATTCAAGAAAGCTTAACAAAATACATGGAAAAGAATGTAGTTTTACAAAAACATTAAACAATAGTAGTTCACGCTTGGATTGTTTGTTGCTTACAATAACAAGCCCCGATTCCATGGAGTTTTAATTTTTAAGCCTTCTAAACACACTCATGAACTAATATAATCGAATCCGATGATTACAATCAGTGAAATGACACTATAAATGACAACTGAAAACTAGTACTAACCGTTTATAAAGAAACACAAGCCGAACACGAAACCACACGAATGACCCTTAAAATCAATCAACTCATACCCAAAACTAATCAAGACCACTCCACAGCCATTATCAAACACTCTCGGCTTAAAAAGCCACTTATTTAAACCAAGTGATAACTTTCGATCTCCAAAAACATTTATTGAGCATCAAGGCAAGAAAGCAAGTTGTAAAGGACCAAAACACTAATTGTATACACTCATATACACTCGTATACACTCATATGTCATACGTATAACAATCAACGCAATGTGTGATAGACGAAAATGATATCAAATCATGTTAACATGTTTTAGTAAATAAGATTTTTAGTATTTTAATCAAAATTGTGCAACTACGAATTACTGCATCAAGTTATTCAAGAAAGCTTAACAAAATACATGGAAAAGAATGTAGTTTTACAAAAACATTAAACAATAGTAGTTCACGCTTGGATAGTTTGTTGCTTACAATAACAAGCTCCGATTCCATGGAGTTTTAATTTTTAAGCCTTCTAAACACACTCATGAACTAATATAATCAAATCCGATGATTACAATCAGTGAAATGACACTATAAATGACAACTGAAAACTAGTACTAACCGTTTATAAAGAAACACAAGCCGAACACGAAACCACACGAATGACCCTTAAAATCAATCAACTCATACCCAAAACTAATCAAGACCACTCCACAGCCATTATCAAACACTCTCGGCTTAAAAGCCACTTATTTAAACCAAGTGATAACTTTCGATCTCCAAAAGCATTTATTGAGCATCAAGGCAAGAAAGCAAGTTGTAAAGTACCAGAACACTAATTTTATACACTCATATACACTCGTATACACTTATATGTCATACGTATAACAATCAACGCAATGTGTGATAGACGAAAATGATATCAAATCATGTTAACATGTTTTAGTAAATAAGATTTTTATTATTTTAATCAAAATTGTGCAACTACGAATTACTGCATCAAGTTATTCAAGAAAGCTTAACAAAATACATGGAAAAGAATGTAGTTTTACAAAAACATTAAACAATAGTAGTTCACGCTTGGATGTTTGTTGCTTACAATAACAAGCCCGATTCCATGGAGTTTTAATTTTTAAGCCTTCTAAACACACTCATGAACTAATATAATCGAATCCGATGATTACAATCAGTGAAATGACACTATAAATGACAACTGAAAACTAGTACTAACCGTTTATAAAGAAACACAAGCCGAACACGAAACCACACGAATGACCCTTAAAATCAATCAACTCATACCCAAAACTAATCAAGACCACTCCACAGCCATTATCAAACACTCTCGGCTTAAAAAGCCACTTATTTAAACCAAGTGATAACTTTCGATCTCCAAAAACATTTATTGAGCATCAAGGCAAGAAAGCAAGTTGTAAAGGACCAAAACACTAATTGTATACACTCATATACACTCGTATACACTCATATGTCATACGTATAACAATCAACGCAATGTGTGATAGACGAAAATGATATCAAATCATGTTAACATGTTTTAGTAAATAAGATTTTTTTATTTTAATCAAAATTGTGCAACTACGAATTACTGCATCAAGTTATTCAAGAAAGCTTAACAAAATACATGGAAAAGAATGTAGTTTTACAAAAACATTAAACAATAGTAGTTCACGCTTGGATTGTTTGTTGCTTACAATAACAAGCCCGATTCCATGGAGTTTTAATTTTTAAGCCTTCTAAACACACTCATGAACTAATATAATCGAATCCGATGATTACAATCAGTGAAATGACACTATAAATGACAACTGAAAACTAGTACTAACCGTTTATAAAGAAACACAAGCCGAACACGAAACCACACGAATGACCCTTAAAATCAATCATCACATGCCCAAAACTAATCAAGACCACTCCACAACCATTATCAAACACTCTCGGCTTAAAAAGCCACTTATTTAAACCTAGTGATAACTTTCGATCTCTAAATTCTTTTATTGAGCATCAAGGCAAGAAAGCAAGTTGTAAAGGACCAAAACACTAATTGTATACACTCATATACACTCGTATACACTCATATGTCATACGTATAACAATCAACGCAATGTGTGATAGACGAAAATGATATCAAATCATGTTAACATGTTTTAGTAAATAAGATTTTTTATTATTTTAATCAAAATTGTGCAACTACGAATTACTGCATCAAGTTATTCAAGAAAGCTTAACAAAATACAAAAAGAATGTAGTTTTACAAAAACATTAAACAATAGTAGTTCACGCTTGGATTGTTTGTTGCTTACAATAACAAGCTCCGATTCCATGGAGTTTTAATTTTTAAGCCTTCTAAACACACTCATGAACTAATATAATCGAATCCGATGATTACAATCAGTGAAATGACGCTATAAATGACAACTGAAAAGTAGTACTAACCGTTTATAAAGAAACACAAGCCGAACACGAAACCACACGAATGACCCTTAAAATCAATCAACTCATATCCAAAACTAATCAAGACCACTCCACAACCATTATCAAACACTCTCGGCTTAAAAGCCACTTATTTAAACCAAGTGATAACTTTCGATTCCAAAATCTTTTATTGAGCATCAAGGCAAGAAAGCAAGTTGTAAAGGACCAAAACACTAATTGTATACACTCATATACACTCGTATACACTCATATGTCATACGTATAACAATCAACGCAATGTGTGATAGACGAAAATGATATCAAATCATGTTAACATGTTTTAGTAAATAAGATTTTTTATTATTTTAATCAAAATTGTGCAACTACGAATTACTGCATCAAGTTATTCAAGAAAGCTTAACAAAATACATGGAAAAGAATGTAGTTTTACAAAAACATTAAACAATAGTAGTTCACGCTTGGATAGTTTGTTGCTTACAATAACAAGCTCCGATTCCATGGAGTTTTAATTTTTAAGCCTTCTAAACACACTCATGAACTAATATAATCGAATCCGATGATTACAATCAGTGAAATGACACTATAAATGACAACTGAAAACTAGTACTAACCGTTTATAAAGAAACACAAGCCGAACACGAAACCACACGAATGACCCTTAAAATCAATCAACTCATGCCCAAAACTAATCAAGACCACTCCACAACCATTATCAAACACTCTCGGCTTAAAAAGCCACTTATTTAAACCAAGTGATAACTTTCGATCTCCAAAATCTTTTATTGAGCATCAAGGCAAGAAAGCAAGTTGTAAAGGACCAAAACACTAATTGTATACACTCATATACACTCGTATACACTCATATGTCATACGTATAACAATCAACGCAATGTGTGATAGACGAAAATGATATCAAATCATGTTAACATGTTTTAGTAAATAAGATTTTTTATTATTTTAATCAAAATTGTGCAACTACGAATTACTGCATCAAGTTATTCAAGAAAGCTTAACAAAATACATGGAAAAGAATGTAGTTTTACAAAAACATTAAACAATAGTAGTTCACGCTTGGATGTTTGTTGCTTACAATAACAAGCTCCGATTCCATGGAGTTTAATTTTTAAGCCTTCTAAACACACTCATGAACTAATATAACGAATCCGATGATTACAATCAGTGAAATGACGCTATAAATGACAACTGAAAAGTAGTACTAACCGTTTATAAAGAAACACAAGCCGAACACGAAACCACACGAATGACCCTTAAAATCAATCAACTCATATCCAAAACTAATCAAGACCACTCCACAACCATTATCAAACACTCTCGGCTTAAAAGCCACTTATTTAAACCAAGTGATAACTTTCGATCTCCAAAATCTTTTATTGAGCATCAAGGCAAGAAAGCAAGTTGTAAAGGACCAAAACACTAATTGTATACACTCATATACACTCGTATACACTCATATGTCATACGTATAACAATCAACGCAATGTGTGATAGACGAAAATGATATCAAATCATGTTAACATGTTTTAGTAAATAAGATTTTTTATTATTTTAATCAAAATTGTGCAACTACGAATTACTGCATCAAGTTATTCAAGAAAGCTTAACAAAATACATGGAAAAGAATGTAGTTTTACAAAAACATTAAACAATAGTTCACGCTTGGATTGTTTGTTGCTTACAATAACAAGCTCCGATTCCATGGAGTTTAATTTTTAAGCCTTCTAAACACACTCATGAACTAATATAATCGAATCCGATGATTACAATCAGTGAAATGACACTATAAATGACAACTGAAAACTAGTACTAACCGTTTATAGAAAACACAAGCCGAACACGAAACCACACGAATGACCCTTAAAATCAATCAACTCATACCCAAAACTAATCAAGACCACTCCACAGCCATTATCAAACACTCTCGGCTTAAAAAGCCACTTATTTAAACCAAGTGATAACTTTCGATCTCCAAAACATTTATTGAGCATCAAGGCAAAAAGCAAGTTGTAAAGGACCAAAACACTAATTGTATACACTCATATACACTCGTATACACTCATATGTCATACGTATAACAATCAACGCAATGTGTGATAGACGAAAATGATATCAAATCATGTTAACATGTTTTAGTAAATAAGATTTTTTATTTTAATCAAAATTGTGCAACTACGAATTACTGCATCAAGTTATTCAAGAAAGCTTAACAAAATACATGGAAAAGAATGTAGTTTTACAAAAACATTAAACAATGTTCACGCTTGGATTGTTTGTTGCTTACAATAACAAGCTCCGATTCCATGGAGTTTTAATTTTTAAGCCTTCTAAACACACTCATGAACTAATATAATCGAATTCGATGATTACAATCAGTGAAATGACACTATAAATGACAACTGAAAACTAGTACTAACCGTTTATAAAGAAACACAAGCCGAACACGAAACCACACGAATGACCCTTAAAATCAATCAACTCATACCCAAAACTAATCAAGACCACTCCACAGCCATTATCAAACACTCTCGGCTTAAAAAGCCACTTATTTAAACCAAGTGATAACTTTCGATCTCCAAAACCATTTATTGAGCATCAAGGCAAGAAAGCAAGTTGTAAAGGACCAAAACACTAATTGTATACACTCATGTACACTCGTATACACTCATATGTCATACGTATAACAATCAACGCAATGTGTGATAGACGAAAATGATATCAAATCATGGTAACATGTTTTAGTAAATAAGATTTTTAGTATTTTAATCAAAATTATGCAACTACGAATTACTGCGTCAAGTTATTCAAGAAAGCTTAACAAAATACATGGAAAAGAATGTAGTTTTACAAAAACATTAAACAATAGTAGTTCACGCTTGAATTGTTTGTTGCTTACAATAACAAGCTCGATTCCATGGAGTTTTATTTTTAAGCCTTCTAAACACATTCATGAACTAATTCAATCAAATCCGATGATTACAATCAGTGAAATGACCCTATAAATGACAACTGAAAACTAGTACTAACCGTTTATAAAGAAACACAAGCCGAACACGAAACCACACGAATGACCCTTAAAATCAATCAACTCATACCCAAAACTAATCAAGACCACTCCACAACCATTATCAAACACTCTCAGCTTAAAAAGTCACTTATTTAAACTAAGTGATAACTTTCGACCCCCATAACCATTTATTGAGCATCAAGGCAAGAAAGGAAGTTGTAAAGGACCAAAACACTAATTGTATACACTCATGTACACTCGTATATAACAATCAACGCAATGTGTGATGGACAAAAATGATATCAAATAATGGTAACATGTTTTAGCAAATAAGATTTTTTAGTATTTTAATCAAAATTGTGCAACTACGAATTACTGCATCGAGTTATTCAAGAAAGCTTAACAAAATACAGAAAAGAATGTGTTTTACAAAAACATTAAACAATAGTAGTTCACGCTTGGATAGTTTGTTGCTTACAATAACAAGCTCCGATTCCATGGAGTTTTATTTTTAAGCCTTCTAAACACACTCATGAACTAATATAATCGAATCGATGATTACAATCAGTGAAATGACACTATAAATGACAACTGAAAAGTAGTACTAACCGTTTATAAAGAAACACAAGCCGAACACGAAACCACACGAATGACCCTTAAAATCAATCAACTCATACCCAAAACTAATCAAGACCACTCCACAGCCATTATCAAACACTCTCGGCTTAAAAAGCCACTTATTTAAACCAAGTGATAACTTTCGATCTCCATAACCATTTATTGAGCATCAAGGCAAGAAAGCAAGTTGTAAAGGACCAAAACACTAATTGTATACACTCATGTACACTCGTATACACTCATATGTCATACGTATAACAATCAACGCAATGTGTGATAGACGAAAATGATATCAAATCATGTTAACATGTTTTAGTAAATAAGATTTTTTAGTATTTTAATCAAAATTGTGCAACTACGAATTACTGCATCAAGTTATTCAAGAAATCTTAACAAAATACAAGGAAAAGTATGTAGTTTTACAAAAACGTTAAACAATAGTAGTTCACGCTTGGATAGTTTGTTGCTTACAATAACAAGCTCCGATTCATGGAGTTTTAATTTTTAAGCCTTCTAAACACACTCATGAACTAATATAATCGAATCCGATGATTACAATCAGTGAAATGACACTATAAATGACAACTGAAAACTAGTACTAACCGTTTATAAAGAAACACAAGCCGAACACGAAACCACACGAATGACCCTTAAAATCAATCAACTCATACCCAAAACTAATCAAGACCACTCCACAACCATTATCAAACACTCTCGGCTTAAAAAGCCACTTATTTAAACCAAGTGATAACTTTCGATCTCCAAAATCTTTTATTGAGCATCAAGGCAAGAAAGCACGTTGTAAAGGAACAAAACACCAATTGTATACACTCATATACACTCGTATACGCTCATATGTCATACGTATAACAATCAACGCAATGTGTGATAGACGAAAATTATATCAAATCATGTTAACATGTTTTAGTAAATAAGATTTTATAGTATTTTAAACAAAATTATGCAACTACGAATTACTGCATCGAGTTATTCAAGAATGCTTAACAAAATACATGGAAAAGAATATTGTTTTACAAAAACATTAAACAATAGTAGTTCACGCTTGGATAGTTTGTTGCTTACAATAACAAGCTTCGATTCCTTGGAGTTTTAGTTTTTAAGCCTTCTAAACACATTCATTAACTAATTCAATCAAATCCGATGATTACAATCAGTGAAATGACACTATAAATTACAACTGAAAAGTAGTACTAACCGTTTATAAAGAAACATAAGCCGAACACGAAACCACACGAATGACCCTTAAAATCAATCAACTCATACCCAAAACTAATCAAGACCAGTCCACAGCCATTATCAAACACTCCCGGCTTAAAAAGCCACTTATTTAAACCAAGTGATAACTTTCGACCCCCATAACCATTTATTGAGCATCAAGGCAAGAAAGCAAGTGGTAAAGGACCAAAACACTAATTGCATACATTCATGTACACTCGTATACTCATATGTCATACGTATATCAATCAACGCAATGTGTGATAGACAAAATTGATATCAAATCATGTTAACATGTTTTAGTAAATAAGATTTTTTAGTATTTTAAACAAAATTGTGCAACTACGAATTACTGCATCAAGTTATTCAAGAAAGCTTAACAAAATACACAGAAAAGAATGTTGTTATACAAAAACATTAAACAATAGTAGTTCACGCTTGGATAGTTTGTTGCTTACAATAACAAGCTCCGATTCCTTGCAGTTTTAGTTTTTAATCCTTCTAAACACACTCATGAACTAATATAATCAAATCTGATGATTACAATCAGTGAAATGACGCTATAAATGACAACTGAAAAGTAGTACTAAACGTTTATAAAGAAACACAAGCCGAACACGAAACCACACGAATGACCCTTAGAATCAATCAACTCATACCCAAAACTAATCAAGACCACTCCACAGCTATTAACAAACACTCTCGGCTTAAAAAGCCACTTATTTAAACCAAGAGATAACTTTCGATCTCCAAAAACATTTATTGAGCATCAAGGCAAGAAAGCAAGTTGTAAAGGACCAAAACACTAATTGTATACACTCATGTACACTCGTATACACTCATATGTCATACGTATAACAATCAACGTAATGTGTGATAGACGAAAATGATATCAAATCATGTTAACATGATTTAGTAAATAAGATTTTTTAGTATTTTAATCAAAATTGTGCACTACGAATTACTGCATCAAGTTATTCAGGGAAGCATAACAAAATACATGGAAAAGAATGTAGTTTTACAACAACATTAAACAATAGTAGTTCACACTTGGATTGTTTGTTGCTTACAATAACAAGCTCCGATTCAATGGAGTTTTAATTTTTAAGCCTTCTAAACACACTCATGAACTAATATAATCGAATCGGATGATTACAATCAGTGAAATGACACTATAAATGACAACTGAAAACTAGTACTAACCGTTTATAAAGAAACACGAGCCGAACACGAAACCACACGAATGACCCTTAAAATCAATCAACTCATAACCAAAACTAATCAAGACCTCTCCACAGCCATTATCAAACACTCTCGGCTTAAAAAGCCACTTATTTAAACCAAGTGATAACTTTCGATCTCCAAAATCTTTTATTGAGCATCAAGGCAAGAAAGCACGTTGTAAAGGAACAAAACACCAATTGTATACACTCATATACACTCGTATACGCTCATATGTCATACGTATAACAATCAACGCAATGTGTGATAGACGAAAATTATATCAAATCATGTTAACATGTTTTAGTAAATAAGATTTTATAGTATTTTAAACAAAATTGTGTAACTACGAATTACTGCATCGAGTTATTCAAGAAAGGTTAACAAAATACATGGAAAAGAATGTAGTTTTACAAAAACATTAAATAATAGTAGTTCACGCTTGGATAGTTTGTTGCTTACAATAACAAGCTCTGATTTCTTGGGGTTTCGATTTTTAAGTCTTCTAAACACACTCATGAACTAATATAATCGAATCCAATGATTACAATCATGGAAATGACACTATAAATGACAACTGAAAACTTGTACTAATTAGTTATAAAGAAACATAAATCGAACACGAAACCACACGAATGACCCTTGAAATCAATTAATTCATGCCCAAAACTAATCAAGACCACTCCACAACCATTATCAAACACTCTCGGCTTAAAAAGCCACTTATTTAAACCAAGTGATAACTTTCAATCCCCAAAATCATTTATTAAGCATCAAGACAAGGAAGCAAGTTGTAAAGGACCAAAACACTAATTGCATACACTCATGTACACTCGTATACACTCATATATCATACGTATAACAATAAACGCAATGTGTGATAGACGAAAATGATATCAAATCATGTTAACATGTTTTAGTAAATAAGGTTTTTTAGTTTTTTTAATCAAAATTGTTCAACTACGAATTACGGCATCGAGTTATTCAAGAAAGCTTAACCAAATACGTTTAAAAGAATGTAGTTTTACAAAAACATTAAAAAATAGTAGCTCACGCTTGGATAGTTTGTTGCCTACAATAACAACCTCCGAATCCATGGAGTTTTTATTTTTAAGGCTTCTAAACACACTCATGAACTAATATAATCGAATCCGATGATTACAATCAGTGAAATGACGCTATAAATGACAACTGAAAAATAGTACTAATCGTTTATAAAGAAACACAAGCCGAACACGAAACCACACGAATGACCCTTAAAATCAATCAACTCATACCCAAAACTAATCAAGACCACTCCACAACCATTATCAAACACTCTCGGCTTAAAAGGCCACTTATTTAAACCAAGTGATAACTTTCGATCTCCAAAATCTTTTATTGAGCATCAAGGCAAGAAAGCACGTTGTAAAGGATCAAAACACTAATTGTATACACTCATATACACTCGTATACACTCATATGTCATACGTATAACAATCAACGCAATGTGTGATAGACGAAAATGATATCAAATCATGTTAACATGTTTTAGTAAATAAGATTTTTTAGTATTTTAATCAAAATTGTTCAACTACGAATTACAACATCGAGTTATTCAAGAAAGATTAACAAAATACATGGAAAAGAATGTAGTTTTACAAAAACATTAAACAATAGTAGCTCACGCTTGGATAGTTTGTTGCTTACAATAACAACCTCCGATTCCATGGAGATTTGATTTTTAAGCCTTCTAAACACACTCATGAACTAATATAATCGAATCCAATGATTACAATCAGTGAAATGACACTATAAATGACAACTGAAAACTAGTACTAACCGTTTATAAAGAAACACAAGCCGAACACGAAACCACACGAATGACCCTTAAAATCAATCAACTCATACCCAAAACTAATCAAGACCACTCCACAACCATTATCAAACACTCTCAGCTTAAAAAGCCACTTATTTAAACCAAGTGATAACTTTCGATCTTCAAAATCTTTTATTGAGCATCAAGGCAAGAAAGCAAGTTGTAAAGGACCAAAAAACTAATTGTATACACTCATATACACTCGTATACACTCATATGTCATACGTATAACAATCAACGCAATGTGTGATAGACGAAAATTATATCAAATCATGTTAACATGTTTTAGTAAATAAGATTTTTTAGTATTTTAATCAAAATTGTGCAACTACGAATTACTGCATCGAGTTATTCAAGAAAGCTTAACAAAATACATGGAAAAGAATGTAGTTTTACAAAAACATTAAATAATAGTAGTTCACGCTTGGATAGTTTGTTGCTTACAATAACAAGCTCCGATTCCATGGGGTTTCGATTTTTAAGTCTTCTAAACACACTCATGAACTAATATAATCGAATCCAATGATTACAATCATGGAAATGACACTATAAATGACAACTGAAAACTTGTACTAATTGGTTATAAAGAAACAATCGAACACGAAACCACACGAATGACCCTTGAAATCAATGAATTCATGCCCAAAACTAATCAAGACCACTCCACAACCATTATCAAACACTCTCGGCTTAAAAAGCCACTTATTAAACCAAGTGATAACTTTCCATCTCCAAAATCATTTATTGAGCATCAAGGCCAGAAAGCAAGTTGTAAAGGACCAAAACACTAATTGTATACACTCATATACACTCATATGTCATACGTATAACAATCAACGCAATGTGTGATAGACAAAAATGATATCAAATCATGTTAACATGTTTTAGTAAATAAGATTTTTTAGTATTTTTATTCAAAATTGTGCAACTACGAATTACTGCATCAAGTTATTCAATAAAGCTTAACAAAATACACAGAAAAGAATGTTGTTTTACAAAAACATTAAACAATAGTAGTTCACGCTTGGATAGTTTGTTGCTTACAATAACAAGCTCCGATTCCTTGGAGTTTTAGTTTTTAAGCCTTCTAAACACACTCATGAACTAATATAATCAAATCCGATGATTACAATCAGTGAAATGACACTATAAATGACAACTGAAAAGTAGTACTAACCGTTTATAAAGAAACACAAGCCGAACACGAAACCACACGAATGACCCTTAAAATCAATCAACTCATACCCAAAACTAATCAAGACCACTCCACAGCCATTATCAAACACTCTCGGCTTAAAAAGCCACTTATTTAAACCAAGTGATAACTTTCGACCCCCATAACCATTTATTGAGCATCAAGGCAAGAAAGCAAGTTGTAAAGGACCAAAACACTAATTGCATACACTCATGTACACTCGTATACACTCATATGTCATACGTATAACAATCAATGCAATGTGTGATAGACGAAAATGATATCAAATCATGTTAACATGTTTTAGTAAATAAGATTTTTTATTATTTTAATCAAAATTGTGCAACTACGAATTACTGCATCAAGTTATTCAAGAAAGCTTAACAAAATACATGGAAAAGAATGTAGTTTTACAAAAACATTAAACAATTGTAGTTCACGCTTGGATTGTTTGTTGCTTACAATAACAAGCTCCGATTCCATGGAGTTTTAATTTTTAAGCCTTCTAAACACTCTCATGAACTAATATAATCGAATCCGATGATTACATGTAATCAGTGAAATGACACTACAAATGACAACTGAAAAGTAGTACTAACCGTTTATAAAGAAACACAAGCCGAACACGAAACCACACGAATGACCCTTAAAATCAATCAACTCATACCCAAAATTAATCAAGTCCACTCCACAGCCATTATCAAACACTCTCGGCTGAAAAAGCCACTTATTTAAACCAAGTGATAACTTTCGATCTCCGAAATCTTTTATTGAGCATCAAGGCAAGAAAGCACGTTGTAAAGGACCAAAACACTAATTGTATACACTCATATACACTCGTATACAGTCATATGTCATACGTATAACAATCAACGCAATGTGTGATAGACGAAAATGATATCAAATCATGTTAACATGTTTTAGTAAATAAGATTTTTTTGTATTTTAATCAAAATTGTTCAACTACGAATTACGGCATCGAGTTATTCAAGAAAGCTTAACAAAATACATGGAAAAGAATGTAGTTTTACAAAAACATTAAACAATAGTAGCTCACGCTTGGATAGTTTGTTGCTTACAATAACAACCTCCGATTCCATGAAGATTTGATTTTTAAGCTTTCTAAACACACTCATGTACTAATATAATCGAATCTGATGATTACAATAAGTGAAATGACGCTATAAATGTCAACTGAAAAGTAGTACTAACCGTTTATAAAGAAACACAAGCCGAATACGAAACCACACGAATGACCTTTAAAATCAATCAACTCATATCCAAAACTAATCAAGACCACTGCACAACCATTATCAAACACTCTCGGCTTAAAAAGCCACTTATTTAAAACAAGTGATAACTTTCAATCTCCAAAATGTTTTATTGAGCATCAAGGCAAGAAAGCACGTTGTAAAGGACCAAAACACTAATTGTATACACTCATATACACTCGTATACACTCACAAGTCATACGTATAACAATCAACGTAATGTGTGATAGACGAAAATGATGTCAATCATGTTAACATGTTTTAGTAAATAAGATTTTTTATTATTTTAATCAAAATTTTGCAACTACGAATTACTTCATCAAGTTATTCAAGAAAGCTTAACAAAATACATGAAAAAGAATGTAGTTTTACAAAAACATTAAACAATAGTAGTTCACGCTCGGATTGTTAGTTGCTTATAATAACAAGCTCCGATTCCCTGGAGTTTTAATTTTTAAGCCTTCTAAGAACACTCATGAACTAATATAATCAAATCCGATGATTACAATCAGTGAAATGACACTATAAATGACAACTGAAAAGTAGTACTAATTGTTTATAAAGAAACACAAGCCGAACAAGAAACCACACAAATGACCCTTAAAATCAATCAACTCATACCCAAAACTAATCAAGACCACTCCACAGCCATTATCAAACACTCTCGGCTTAAAAAGCCACCTATTTAAACCAAGTGATAACTTTCGATCTCCATTACCATTTATTGAGCATCAGGGCAAGAAAGCAAGTTGTAAAGGACCAAAACACTAATTGTATACACTCATGTACACTCATGTACACTCGTATACACTCATATGTCATACGTATAACAATCAACGCAATGTGTGATAGACGAAAATGTTATCAAATCATGTTAACATGTTTTAGTAAATAAGATTTTGTAGTATTTTAATCAAAATTTTTTAACTACAAATTACAGCATCGAGTTATTCAAGAAAGATTAACAAAATAAATGGAAAAGAATGTAGTTTTATAAAAACATTAAACAATAGTAGCTCACGCTTGGATAGTTTGTTGCTTACAATAACAACCTCCGATTCCATGGAGATTTGATTTTTAAGCCTTCTAAACACACTCATGAACTAATATAATCGAATCCAATGATTACAATCAGTGAAATGACACTATAAATGACAACTGAAAACTAGTACTAACCGTTTATAAAGAAACACAAGCCGAACACGAAACCACACGAATGACCCTTAAAATCAATCAACTCATACCCAAAACTAATCAAGACCACTCCACAACCATTATCAAACACTCTCGGCTTAAAAAGCCACTTATTTAAACCAAGTGATAACTTTCGATCTCCAAAATCTTTTATTGAGCATCAAGGCAAGAAAGCAAGTTGTAAAGGACCAAAACACTAATTGTATACACTCATATACACTCGTATACACTCATATGTCATACGTATAACAATCAACGCAATGTGTGATAGACGAAAATGATATCAAATCATGTTAACATGTTTTAGTAAATAAGATTTTTAGTATTTTAATCAAAATTGTGCAACTACGAATTACTGCATCGAGTTATTCAAGAAAGCTTAACAAAATACATGGAAAAGAATGTAGTTTTAAAAAACATTAAAAATAGTAGGTCACGCTTGGATAGTTTGTTGCTTACAATAACAAGCTCCGATTCCATGGGGTTTTGATTTTTAAGTCTTCTAAACACACTCATGAACTAATATAATCGAATCCAATGATTACAATCATGGAAATGACACTATAAATGACAACTGAAAACTTGTACTAATTGGTTATAAAGAAAACAATCGAACACGAAACCACACGAATGACCCTTGAAATCCATGAATTCATGCCCAAACTAATCAAGACCACTCCACAACCATTATCAAAACTCGGCTTAAAAAGCCACTTATTTAAACCAAGTGATAACTTTCAATCTCCAAAATCATTTATTGAGCATCAAGGCCAGAAAGCAATTGTAAAGGACCAAAACACTAATTGCATACACTCATATACACTCACATGTCATACGTATAACAATCAACGTAATGTGTGACAGACGAAAATGATATCAAATCATGTTGCATGTTTTAGTAAATAAGATTTTTTATTATTTTAATCAAAATTGTGCAACTGCGAATCACTACATCAAGTTATTCAAGAAAGCTTAACAAAATACATGGAAAAGAATGTAGTTTTACAAAAAACAAAACAATTGTAGTTCACGCTTGGATTGTTTGTTGCTTTAATAACAAGCTCCGATTCCATGGAGTTTTAATTTTTAAGCCTTCTAAACACACTCATGAACTAATATAATCGAATCCGATGATTACATGTAATCAGTGAAATGACACTATAAATGACAACTGAAAAGTAGTACTAACCGTTTATAAAGAAACACAAGCCGAACATGAAACCACACGAATGACCCTTAAAATCAATCAACTCATACCCAAAACTAATCAAGACCACTCCACAGCCATTATCAAACACTCTCGGCTTAAAAAGCCACTTATTTAAACCAAGTGATAACTTTCGATCTCCAAAATCTTTTATTGAGCATCAAGGCAAGAAAGCACGTTGTAAAGGACCAAAACACTAATTGTATACACTCATATACACTCGTATACACTCATATGTCATACGTATAACAATCAACGCAATGTGTGATAGACGAAAATGATATCAAATCATGTTAACATGTTTTAGTAAATAAGATTTTTTTGTATTTTAATCAAAATTGTTCAACTACGAATTATGGCATCGAGTTATTCAAGAAAGCTTAACAAAATACATGGAAAAGAATGTAGTTTTACAGAAATATTAAACAATAGTAGCTCACGCTTGGATAGTTTGTTGCTTACAATAACAACCTCCGATTCCATGGAGATTTAATTTTTAAGATTTCTAAACACACTCATGAACTAATATAATCGAATCCGATGATTACAATAAGTGAAATGATGCTATAAATGTCAACTGAAAAGTAGTACTAAACGTTATAAAGAAAACACAAGCCGAACACGAAACCACACGAATGACCTTTAAAATCAATCAACTCATATCCAAAACTAATCAAGATCACTCCACAACCATTATCAAACACTCTCGGCTTAAAAAGCCACTTATTTAAACCAAGAGATAACTTTCAATCTCCAAAATCTTTTATTGAGCATCAAGGCAAGAAAGCAAGTTGTAAAGGACCAAAACACTAATTGTATACACTCATATACACTCGTATACACTCATATGTCATACGTATAACAATCAACGGAATGTGTGATAGACGAAAATGATATCAAATCATGTTAACATGTTTTAGTAAATAAGATTTTTTATTATTTAATCAAAATTGTGCAACTACGAATTACTGCATCAAGTTATTCAAGAAAGCTTAACAAAATACATGGAAAGAATGTAGTTTTACAAAAACATTAAACATAGTAGTTCACGCTTGGATTGTTTGTTGCTTACAATAACAAGCTCCGATTCCATGGAGTTTTAATTTTTAAGCCTTCTAAACACACTCATGAACTAATATAAACGAATCCGATGATTACAATCAGTGAAATGACGCTATAAATGACAACTGAAAAGTAGTACTAACCGTTTATAAAGAAACACAAGCCGAACACGAAACCACACGAATGACCCTTAAAATCAATCAACTCATACCCAAAACTAATCAAGACCACTCCACAGCCATTATCAAACACTCTCGGCTTAAAAAGCCACTTATTTAAACCAAGTGATAACTTTCAATCTCCAAAATCTTTTATTGAGCATCAAGGCAAGAAAGCACGTTGTAAAGGACCAAAACACTAATGGTATACACTCATATACACTCGTATACACTCATATGTCATACGTATAACAATCAACGGAATGTGTGATAGACGAAAATGATATCAAATCATGTTAACATGTTTTAGTAAATAAGATTTTTTTGTATTTTAATCAAAATTGTTCAACTACGAATTATGGCATCGAGTTATTCAAGAAAGCTTAACAAAATACATGGAAAAGAATGTAGTTTTACAGAAATATTAAACAATAGTAGCTCACGCTTGGATAGTTTGTTGCTTACAATAACAACCTCCGATTCCATGGAGTTTTAATTTTTAAGCTTTCTAAACACACTCATGAACTAATATAATCGAATCCGATGATTACAATCAGTGAAATGACGCTATAAATGACAACTGAAAAGTAGTACTAATCGTTTATAAAGAAACACAACCCGAACACGAAACCACACGAATGACTCTTAAAATCAATCAACTCATATCCAAAACTAATCAAGACCACTTCACAACCATTATCAAGCACTCTCGGATTAAAAGCCACTTATTTAAACCAAGTGATAACTTTCGATTTCCAAAATCTTTTATTGAGCATCAAGGCAAGAAAGCACGTTGTAAAGGACCAAAACACCAATTGTATACACTTATATACACTCGTATACACTCATATGTCATACGTATAACAATCAACGGAATGTGTGATAGACGAAAATGATATCAAATCATGTTAACATGTTTTAGTAAATAAGATTTTTTATTATTTTAATCAAAATTGTGCAACTACGAATTACTGCATCAAGTTATTCAAGAAAGCTTAACAAAATACATGGAAAAGAATGTAGTTTTACAAAAACATTAAACAATAGTAGTTCACGCTTGGATTGTTTGTTGCTTACAATAACAAGCTCCGATTGCATGGAGTTTTAATTTTTAAGCCTTCTAAACACACTCATGAACTAATATAATCGAATTCGATGATTACAATCAGTGAAATGACACTATAAATGACAACTGAAAAGTAGTACTAACTGTTTATAAAGAAACACAAGCCGAACAAGAGACCACACGAATGACCCTTAAAATCAATCAACCCATACCCAAAACTAATCAAGACCACTCCACAGCCATTATCAAACACTCTCGGCTTAAAAAGCCACTTATTTAAACAAAGTGATAACTTTCAATCTCCAAAATTGTTTATTGAGCATCAAGGCAAGAAAGCATGTTGTAAAGGACCAAAACAATAATTGTATACACTCATATACACTCGTATACACTCATATGTCATACGTATAACAATCAACGGAATGTGTGATAGACGAAAATGATATCAAATCATGTTAACATGTTTTAGTAAATAAGATTTTTTTGTATTTTAATCAAAATTGTTCAACTACGAATTATGGCATCGAGTTATTCAAGAAAGCTTAGCAAAATACATGGAAAAGAATGTAGTTTTACAGAAATATTAAATAATAGTAGCTCACGCTTGGATAGTTTGTTGCTTACAATAACAACCTCCGATTCCATGGAGATTTAATTTTTAAGCTTTCTAAACACACTCATGAACTAATATAATCGAATCCGATGATTACAATAAGTGAAATGATGCTATAAATGTCAACTGAAAAGTAGTACTAACCGTTTATAAAGAAACACAAGCCGAACACGAAACCACACGAATGACCTTTAAAATCAATCAACTCATATCCAAAACTAATCAAGATCACTCCACAACCATTATCAAACACTCTCGGCTTAAAAAGCCACTTATTTAAACCAAGTGATAACTTTCAATCTCCAAAATCTTTTATTGAGCATCAAGGCAAGAAAGCACGTTGTAAAGGACCAAAACACTAATTGTATACACTCATATACACTCGTATACACTCATATGTCATACGTATAACAATCAACGGAATGTGTGATAGACGAAAATGATATCAAATCATGTTAACATGTTTTAGTAAATAAGATTTTTTATTATTTTAATCAAAATTGTGCAACTACGAATTACTGCATCAAGTTATTCAAGAAAGCTTAACAAAATACATGGGAAAGAATGTAGTTTTACAAAAACATTAAACAATAGTAGTTCACGCTTGGATTGTTTGTTGCTTACAATAACAAGCTCCGATTCCATGGAGTTTTAATTTTTAAGCCTTCTAAACACACTCATGAACTAATATAAACGAATCCGATGATTACAATCAGTGAAATGACGCTATAAATGACAACTGAAAAGTAGTACTAACCGTTTATAAAGAAACACAAGCCGAACACGAAACCACACGAATGACCCTTAAAATCAATCAACTCATATCCAAAACTAATCAAGACCACTCCACAACCATTATCAAACACTCTCGGATTAAAAGCCACTTATTTAAACCAAGTTATAACTTTCGATTTCCAAAATCTTTTATTGAGCATCAAGGCAAGAAAGCACGTTGTAAAGGGCCAAAACACTAATTGTATACACTCGTATACACTCATATGTCGTACGTATAACAATCAACGCAATGTGTGATAGACGAAAATGATATCAAATCATGTTAAAATGTTTTAGTAAATAAGATTTTTTATTATTTTAATCAAAATTGTGCAACTACGAATTACTGCATCAAGTTATTCAGGAAAGCTTAACAAAATACATGGAAAAGAATGTAGTTTTACAAAAACATTAAACAATAGTAGTTCATGCTCGGATTGTTTGTTGCTTACAATAACAAGCTTCGATTCCATGGAGTTTTAATTTTTAAGCCTTCTAAACACACTCATGAACTAATATAATCAAATCCGATGATTACAATCAGTGAAATGACACTATAAATGACAACTGAAAAGTAGTACTAACTGTTTATAAAGAAACACAAGCCGAACAAGAGACCACACGAATGACCCTTAAAATCAATCAACTCATACCCAAAACTAATCAAGACCACTCCACAGCCATTATCAAACACTCTCGGCTTAAAAAGCCACTTATTTAAACCAAGTGATAACTTTCAATCTCCAAAATCTTTTATTGAGCATCAAGGCAAGAAAGCACATTGTAAAGGACCAAAACACTAATTGTATACACTCATATACACTCGTATACACTCATATGTCATACGTATAACAATCAACGGAATGTGTGATAGACGAAAATGATATCAAATCATGTTAACATGTTTTAGTAAATAAGATTTTTTATTATTTTAATCTAAATTGTGCAACTACGAATTATTGCATCAAGTTATTCAAGAAAGCTTAACAAAATACATGGAAAAGAATGTAGTTTTACAAAAACATTAAACAATAGTAGTTCACGCTTGGATTGTTTGTTGCTTACAATAACAAGCTCCGATTCCATGGAGTCTTAATTTTTAAGCCTTCTAAACACACTCTTGAACTAATATAAACGAATCCGATGATTACAATCTGTGAAATGACGCTATAAATGACAACTGAAAAGTACTACTAACCGTTTATAAAGAAACACAAGCCGAACACGAAACCACACGAATGACTCTTAAAATCAATCAACTCATATCCAAAACTAATCAAGACCACTTCACAACCATTATCAAGCACTCTCGGATTAAAAGCCACTTATTTAAACCAAGTGATAACTTTCGATTCCAAATTTTATTGAGCATCAAGGCAAGCAAGAAAGCACGTTGTAAAGGACCAAAACACTAATTGTATACACTCATATACACTCGTATACACTCATATGTCATACGTATAACAATCAACGGAATGTGTGATAGACGAAAATGATATCAAATCATGTTAACATGTTTTAGTAAATAAGATTTTTTATTATTTTAATCAAAATTGTGCAACTACGAATTACTGCATCAAGTTATTCAAGAAAGCTTAACAAAATACATGGAAAAGAATGTAGTTTTACAAAAACATTAAACAATAGTAGTTCACGCTTGGATTGTTTGTTGCTTACAATAACAAGCTCCGATTCCATGGAGTTTTAATTTTTAAGCCTTCTAAACACACTCATGAACTAATATAATCGAATCCGATGATTACAATCAGTGAAATGACCCTATAAATGACAACTGAAAAGTAGTACTAACTGTTTATAAAGAAACACAAGCCGAACAAGAGACCACACGAATGACCCTTAAAATCAATCAACTCATACCCAAAACTAATCAAGACCACTCCACAGCCATTATCAAACATTCTCGGCTTAAAAAGCCACTTATTTAAACCAAGTGATAACTTTCAATCTCCAAAATTGTTTATTGAGCATCAAGGCAAGAAAGCACGTTGTAAAGGACCAAAACACTAATTGTATACACTCATATACACTCGTATACACTCATATGTCATACGTATAACAATCAACGGAATGTGTGATAGACGAAAATGATATCAAATCATGTTAACATGTTTTAGTAAATAAGATTTTTTATTATTTTAATCAAAATTGTGCAACTACGAATTACTGCATCAAGTTATTCAAGAAAGCTTAACAAAATACATGGAAAAGAATGTAGTTTTACAAAAACATTAAACAATAGTAGTTCACGCTTGGATTGTTTGTTGCTTACAATAACAAGCTCCGATTCCATGGAGTCTTAATTTTTAAGCCTTCTAAACACACTCTTGAACTAATATAAACGAATCCGATGATTACAATCTGTGAAATGACGCTATAAATGACAACTGAAAAGTAGTACTAACCGTTTATAAAGAAACACAAGCCGAACACGAAACCACACGAATGACTCTTAAAATCAATCAACTCATATCCAAAACTAATCAAGACCACTCCACAACCATTATCAAGCACTCTCGGATTAAAAGCCACTTATTTAAACCAAGTGATAACTTTCGATTTCCAAAATCTTTTATTGAGCATCAAGGCAAGAAAGCACGTTGTAAAGGACCAAAACACTAATTGTATACACTCATATACACTCGTATACACTCATATGTCATACGTATAACAATCAACGCAATGTGTGATAGACGAAAATGATATCAAATCATGTTAACATGTTTTAGTAAATAAGATTTTTTATTATTTTAATCAAAATTGTGCAACTACGAATTACTGCATCAAGTTATTCAAGAAAGCTTAACAAAATACATGGAAAAGAATGTAGTTTTACAAAAACATTAAACAATAGTAGTTCACGCTTGGATTGTTTGTTGCTTACAATAACAAGCTCCGATTCCATGGAGTTTTAATTTTTAAGCCTTCTAAACACACTCATGAACTAATATAATCGAATCCGATGATTACAATCAGTGAAATGACACTATAAATGACAACTGAAAAGTAGTACTAACTGTTTATAAAGAAACACAAGCCGAACAAGAGACCACACGAATGACCCTTAAAATCAATCAACTTATACCCAAAACTAATCAAGACCACTCCACAGCCATTATCAAACACTCTCGGCTTAAAAGGCCACTTATTTAAACCAAGTGATAACTTTTAATCTCCAAAATTGTTTATTGAGCATCAAGGCAAGAAAGCACGTTGTAAAGGACCAAAACACTAATTGTATACACTCATATACACTCGTATACACTCATATGTCATACGTATAACAATCAACGGAATGTGTGATAGACGAAAATGATATCAAATCATGTTAA
Organism: Flaveria robusta; assembly: GCA_025506415.1. Lineage (NCBI taxonomy): Eukaryota > Viridiplantae > Streptophyta > Magnoliopsida > Asterales > Asteraceae > Flaveria > Flaveria robusta. The sequence continues at coordinate 6,076 of JACCIZ010000280.1, read as the reverse complement.
CATGTTTTAGTAAATAAGATTTTTTATTATTTTAATCAAAATTGTGCAACTACGAATTACTGTATCAAGTTATTCAAGAAAGCTTAACAAAATACATGGAAAAGAATGTAGTTTTACAAAAACATTAAACAATAGTAGCTCACGCTTGGTTAGTTTGTTGCTTACAATAACAACCTCCGATTCCATGGAGATTTGATTTTTAAACTTTCTAAACACACTCATGAACTAATATAATCGAATCCGATGATTACAATAAGTGAAATGACGCTATAATGTCAACTGAAAAGTAGTACTAACCGTTTATAAATAAACACAAGCCGAACACGAAACCACACGAATAACCAAAACTAATCAAGACCACTACACAACCATTATCAAACACTCTCGGCTTAAAAAGCCACTTATTTAAACCAAGTGATAACTTTCGACTCCAAAATCTTTTATTGAGCATCAAGGCAAGAAGCAAGCAAGTGTAAAGGACCAAAACACTAATTGCATACCCTCATGTACACTCGTATACACTCATATGTCATACGTATAACAATCAACGCAATGTGTGATAGACGAAAATGATATCAAATAATGTTAACATGTTTTAGTAAATAAGATTTTTTATTATTTAATCAAAATTGTGCAACTGCGAATCACTGCATCAAGTAATTCAAGAAAGCTTAACAAAATACATGGAAAAAAATATAGTTTTACAAAAACATTAAACAATAGTAGTTCCCGCTTGGATTGTTTGTTGCTTACAATAACATGCTCCGATTCCATGGAGTTTTAATTTTTAAGCCTTCTAAACACACTCATGAACTAATATAATCGAATCCGATGATTACATGTAATCAGTGAAATGACACTATAAATGACAACTGAAAAGTAGTAACCGTTTATAAAGAAACACAAGCCGAACACGAAACCACACGAATGACCCTTAAAATCAATCAACTCATACCCAAAACTAATCAAGACCACTCCACAGCCATTATCAAACACTCTCGGCTTAAGAAGCCAGTTATTTAAACCAAGTGATAACTTTCGACCCCCATAACCATTTATTGAGCATCAAGGCAAGAAAGCAAGTTGTAAAGGACCAAAACACTAATTGCATACCCTCATGTACACTCGTATACACTCATATGTCATACGTATAACAATCAACGCAATGTGTGATAGACGAAAATGATATCAAATAATGTTAACATGTTTTAGTAAATAAGATTTTTTATTATTTTAATCAAAATTGTGCAACTGCGAATCACCGCATCAAGTAATTCAAGAAAGCTTAACAAAATACATGGAAAAAAATATAGTTTTACAAAAACATTAAACAATAGTAGTTCCCGCTTGGATTGTTTGTTGCTTACAATAAAAAGCTCCGATTCCATGGAGTTTTAATTTTTAAGCCTTCTAAACACACTCATGAACTAATATAATCGAATCCGATGATTACATGTAATCAGTGAAATGACACTATAAATGACAACTGAAAAGTAGTACTAACCGTTTATAAAGAAACACAAGCCGAACACGAAACCACACGAATGACCCTTAAAATCAATCAACTCATACCCAAAACTAATCAAGACCACTCCACCGCCATTATCAAACACTCTCGGCTTAAAAAGCCACTTATTTAAACCAAGTGATAACTTTCGATCTCCAAAATCTTTTATTGAGCATCAAGGCAAGAAAGCACGTTGTAAAGGACCAAAACACTAATTGTATACACTCATATACACTCGTATACACTCATATGTCATGCGTATAACAATCAACGCAATGTGTGATAGAAAATGTTATCAAATCTTGTTAACATGTTTTAGTAAATAAGATTTTTTTGTATTTTAATCAAAATTGTTCAACTACGAATTACGGCATCGAGTTATTCAAGAAAGCTTAACAAAATACATGGAAAAGAATGTAGTTTTACAAAAACATTAAACAATAGTAGCTCACGCTTGGTTAGTTTGTTGCTTACAATAACAACCTCCGATTCCATGGAGATTTGATTTTTAAGCTTTCTAAACACACTCATGAACTAATATAATCGAATCCGATGATTACAGTAAGTGAAATGACGCTATAATGTCAACTGAAAAGTAGTACTAACCGTTTCACATGAATGACCTTTAATATCAATCAACTCATATCCAAAACTAATCAAGACCACTCCACAACCATTATCAAACAGTCTCGGCTTAAAAAGCCACTTATTTAAACCAAGTGATAACTTTCAATCTCCAAAATCTTTTATTGAGCATCAAGGCAAGAAAGCACGTTGTAAAGGACCAAAACACTAATTGTATACACTCATATACACTAGTATACACTCATATGTCATACGTATAACAATCAACATAATGTGTGATAGACGAAAATGATATCAAATCATGTTAACATGTTTTAGTAAATAAGATTTTTTATTATTTTAATCAAAATTTTACAACTACGAATTACTTCATCAAGTTATTCATGAAAGCTTAACAAAATACATGGAAAAGAATGTAGTTTTACAAAAACATTAAACAATAGTAGTTCACGCTTGGATTGTTTGTTGCTTACAATAACAAGCTCCGATTCCATGGAGTTTTAATTTTTAAGCCTTCTAAACACACTCATGTACTAATATAATAGAATCCGATGATTACAATCAGTGAAATGAAACTATAAATGACAACTGAAAACTAGTACTAACCATTTATAAAGAAACACAAGCCGAACACGAAACCACACGAATGACCCTTAAAATCAATCAACTCATACCCAAAACTAATCAAGACCACTCCACAGCCATTATCAAACACTCTCGGCTTAAAAAGCAACTTATTTAAACCAAGTGATAACTTTCGACCCCCATAACCATTTATTGATCATCAAGGCAAGAAAGCAAGTTATAAAGGACCAAAACACTAATTGCATACACTCATGTACACTCGTATACACTCATATGTCATACGTATAACAATCAACGGAATGTGTGATAGACGAAAATGATATCAAATCATGTTAACATGTTTTAGTAAATAAGATTTTTTATTATTTTAATCAAAATTGTACAACTACGAATTACTGCATCAAGTTATTCAAGAAAGCTTAACAAAATACATGGAAAAGAATGTAGTTTTACAAAAACATTAAACAATAGTAGTTCACGCTTGGATTGTTTGTTGCTTACAATAACAAGCTCCGATTCCGTGGAGTCTTAATTTTTAAGCCTTCTAAACACACTCATGAACTAATATAATTGAATCCGATGATTACAATCAGTGAAATGACGCTATAAATGACAACTGAAAAGTAGTACTAACCGTTTATAAAGAAACACAAGCCGAACACGAAACCACACGAATGACCCTTAAAATCAATCAACTCATATCCAAAACTAATCAAGACCACTCCACAATCATTATCAAACACTCTCGGCTTAAAAAGCAACTTATATTAACCAAGTGATAACTTTCGACCCCCATAACCATTTATTGAGCATCAAGGCAAGAAAGCAAGTTATAAAGGACCAAAACACTAATTGCATACACTCATGTACACTCGTATACACTCATATGTCATACGTATAACAATCAACGCAATGTGTGATAGACGAAAATGATATCAAATCATGTTAACATGTTTTAGTAAATAAGATATTTTAGTATTTTAATCAAAATTGTTCAACTACGAATTACGGCATCGAGTTATTCAAGAAAGCTTAACAAAATACATGGAAAAGAATGTAGTTTTATAAAAACATTAAACAATAGTAGCTCACGTTTGGATAGTTTGTTGCTTACAATAACAACCTTCGATTCCATGGAGTTTTAATTTTTAAGCCTTCTAAACACACTCATGAACTAATATAATCGAATCCAATGATTACAATCATGGAAATGACACTATAAATGACAACTGAAAACTTGTACTAATTGGTTATAAAGAAACAATCGAACACGAAACCACACGAATGACCCTTGAAATCCATGAATTCATGCCCAAAACTAATCAAGACCACTCCACAACCATTATCAAACTCGGCTTAAAAAGCCACTTATTTAAACCAAGTGATAACTTTCAATCTCCAAAATCATTTATTGAGCATCAAGGCCAGAAAGCAATTTGTAAAGGACCAAAACACTAATTGCATACACTCATATACACTCACATGTCATACGTATAACAATCAACGTAATGTGTGACAGACGAAAATGATATCAAATCATGTTTGCATGTTTTAGTAAATAAGATTTTTTATTATTTTAATCAAAATTGTGCAACTGCGAATCACTACATCAAGTTATTCAAGAAAGCTTAACAAAATACATGGAAAAGAATGTAGTTTTACAAAAACATTAAACAATTGTAGTTCACGCTTGGATTGTTTGTTGCTTATAATAACAAGCTCCGATTCCATGGAGTTTTAATTTTTAAGCCTTCTAAACACACTCATGAACTAATATAATCGAATCCGATGATTACATGTAATCAGTGAAATGACACTATAAATGACAACTGAAAAGTAGTACTAACCGTTTATAAAGAAACACAAGCCGAACATGAAACCACACGAATGACCCTTAAAATCAATCAACTCATACCCAAAACTAATCAAGACCACTCCACAGCCATTATCAAACACTCTCGGCTTAAAAAGCCACTTATTTAAACCAAGTGATAACTTTCGATCTCCAAAATCTTTTATTGAGCATCAAGGCAAGAAAGCACGTTGTAAAGGACCAAAACACTAATTGTATACACTCATATACACTCGTATACACTCATATGTCATACGTATAACAATCAACGCAATGTGTGATAGACGAAAATGATATCAAATCATGTTAACATGTTTTAGATAAGATTTTTTGTATTTTAATCAAAATTGTTCAACTACGAATTATGGCATCGAGTTATTCAAGAAAGCTTAACAAAATACATGGAAAAGAATGTAGTTTTACAGAAATATTAAACAATAGTAGCTCACGCTTGGATAGTTTGTTGCTTACAATAACAACCTCCGATTCCATGGAGATTTAATTTTTAAGATTTCTAAACACACTCATGAACTAATATAATCGAATCGATGATTACAATAAGTGAAATGATGCTATAATGTCAACTGAAAAGTAGTACTAACCGTTTATAAAGAAAACACAAGCCGAACACGAAACCACACGAATGACCTTTAAATCAATCAACTCATATCCAAAACTAATCAAGATCACTCCACAACCATTATCAAACACTCTCGGCTTAAAAAGCCACTTATTTAAACCAAGAGATAACTTTCAATCTCCAAATCTTTTATTGAGCATCAAGGCAAGAAAGCACGTTGTAAAGGACCAAAACACTAATGTATACACTCATATACACTCGTATACACTCATATGTCATACGTATAACAATCAACGGAATGTGTGATAGACGAAAATGATATCAAATCATGTTAACATGTTTTAGTAAATAAGATTTTTATTATTTTAATCAAAATTGTGCAACTACGAATTACTGCATCAAGTTATTCAAGAAAGCTTAACAAAATACATGGGAAAGAATGTAGTTTTACAAAAACATTAAACAATAGTAGTTCACGCTTGGATTGTTTGTTGCTTACAATAACAAGCTCCGATTCCATGGAGTTTAATTTTTAAGCCTTCTAAACACACTCATGAAATATATAAAACGAATCCGATGATTACAATCAGTGAAATGACGCTATAAATGACAACTGAAAAGTAGTACTAACCGTTTATAAAGAAACACAAGCCGAACACGAAACCACACGAATGACCCTTAAAATCAATCAACTCATACCCAAAACTAATCAAGACCACTCCACAGCCATTATCAAACACTCTCGGCTTAAAAAGCCACTTATTTAAACCAAGTGATAACTTTCAATCTCCAAATCTTTTATTGAGCATCAAGGCAAGAAAGCACGTTGTAAAGGCAAAACACTAATGGTATACACTCATATACACTCGTATACACTCATATGTCATACGTATAACAATCAACGGAATGTGTGATAGACGAAAATGATATCAAATCATGTTAACATGTTTTAGTAAATAAGATTTTT